>JAFBJR010000047.1:762684-794285 GCA_016785285.1 Brachirus orientalis
TCATGCTTTTCTGTATGACAGTGAAACAGGTTTCTAGTGTCAAAGAAAACACAAACTGTTTTATACATCTACAGGATTTTGTGAACAGAATATTATAGTGAGCCATCTGTACAACAAGTTTTTAGTATTTATACTCTTGGCTATCAATAAGTTCCGAGATACTCACTGCACCACTGTAGAATAAAGCATAGGTTTTCTGCTGTGCATTGTGATTGAAAATGGCTCTGTGTCTTTTAAACAGAAATGATGCCATAAACTGGCAGATACTTATCTCCAATTATTTTTCTAATGGCAAAGGGTCATCTTGACATTAATTAATCACAGCATATTACTCTGGCTTCATCACTGGTGACACTTTAATTTCAGCAGTTATTATCATCACAGCAATGACTACCCTGTGTCAAGTAATGGCTCTGTAATGACCCTCACTCACTGCACCTCTCATGTCTGGCATTTATTAAAGGAGCTGATTGGGCTGAATACATATTATCTGTAACCATAAGGCGAGACATATGCTGCATTTTCCATCTAATGTTTAACATGCAAATGTCCTGCAGGTGGGAAATATTTCCAAAATGTCTTTCTGGATTTTCATGGGAAAACATCCTTTCAGGTGGGGAAATAATAGAGAAAAAAATGAGGGGTGATTAAAGTAGCCCATATGATTTATTTCTTTCGTACAATGTGTCTTTACTGAAAAGTAACATATTCTGTGGATAAATGTGGATCATTCAAACTCACTGTTAAGCAAGCCTTCTCTATGCTACTCAGTTGTATACAATAGGTAATTTACTGTATATGGAAGACATTTTGATGTTCATATGTATTTCCACATGTAAGCTATGAATCCATGAATAATAAGTGTAAGTTCAAAATATATTTTAAAGACTTAGGACATGGCAGACAAGTTTAAGGCATGTTCAGTGATGTTCAATAAGGGAATGAGAACAATCAGGCCATCTTGTAAAATGGCATGAATAATTTTCTTTTACGCACCACTTCATAACAGTAATATATATTTTAACCTTTTATGGTGATTAATATGTATAGATGATTTTGTATTACTTTTTTTATTATTAACTATTTTTTTATTTGTTTGTTTCTTTAATTGTTCTTTTGTTGCTGCGCGTCATTACTCATTGTGACCAGTTGAGGGCAGTGATTCGCCAGTACTACATGTACTCAGACGAAGAAGAAAGACAACCATCTGACAGAAAATGGCTGCATAGCAGTGTGTGGACAATTTCTTTAAGCTACAGCTGCAGTCTTAAAACATGCGCTACTGCGTTTAGCTGCGAAGCACGATGTTTAAAAAGGCGAAACGAGCGAACTTTCGACGGAGAAATGAGTCCGACGAGGACGAACATGAGGAGGGTCAGCGTCCTTCGCTGGCACCGACATTGTTCGGGCCTGTTGTGGACGAAATCCCGTTCATGGAGGCTTCCAGCAACACATTCTCCGGAGCACCGAGCAGCGCGGACAGTTACAACAGTAACGGATTTCTGTCGAACAGTGTACGAGCTGTCAAGAAAGAAAAGAAAAGCAAAGATATACCTGTGCTGCCAGGACCCACGAAAGCCAGTTTGTTGAGTTTCAACGATGAAGAAGGTAACATGCTAAAACTATCCTCATTCAACTAGCAGCTAGCTAGGCTGGTTGGCTGGGGATCGGGATTAGCGGCAGTTGATCTTTTTTGTATGCATTCTTTTCTAGTATATCTCACACTCTATCAAATTAAAAATACCAATGTTGTTAAAATAAAACAATGTATTTGCAAACACGCTGATATTGTGGCTTATTTTCATTACATTTTTTGTTATCTGCCCGCACGTCACTGTATCACCTCACAAGAGAATTTACATTTACAGCTGAGTATATGTGATTGATACTGGGTATTTTCTTTTAGCGAGATATATATTGGAATGTATCCAGTTAGGGTCACTCTTATGGAGTCATTTAATTGTTGTGATCTTTTATTTGACGCATACAAATCATTTACACTCGTAAAACAAAACAGTTTTCCAGTTTTTTGAAAATAGTATGTTTTTTGGCCTCTTACTGGTATGAGCAGTCATCGTTGCTGCCCATCCCACACCACCACTCACTCATTAAGCTGACAGCAGCGCAATTGTTTGATTGATAACTAATTGGCAAATAATCATTTAGTGTTCCAAGGGGGCAGGAAACATCTGACTTTGATTGGATAAAAATGCAAACAGGTTTATGTTCGATTATTGAAACCCTTGGCAAGCTACTTTGAAAGAGACTAGGAGCCACTGGTTGTTCACAAGCTACTTTTTGAAAACCCCTAAGCTACACTAACTTTATCATTGTCATGATTTGTTTAACAGAAGGATTTGAGGTTTTCAAAGTGAAGAAATCCAACCACAGCAAGAAGATTGTGAAGCAGCTGAAGAAAGAATACAAAGAGGATTTGGAGAAGTCTGGATGTGTCAAACAGGAAAACAAATCAGGTGGGATAATAAACTATTTTTGTGATTTAAAATTTATTTCACCAGGCAAAACGTTAAGAACAAATTCTTATTTACAATGTTGACCTGGCAGGTGCCAGAAACACTTGTAGGGGTAAGAGAAGAGGGAGAAAACCAAAGATACAAACATCAGAAACAGTAAAAGTATAACATGCATGTAAATTATGTCTTTAGAAACTTAAAAACAGTGTCATTTACAGTGTTAAATTGTGTTAAACATTTACAAGTGTTGAAAAGAATCATCTTCAGACACGCTTTTTCGAATAAGTGCAAGTCATTTGATGCAGCAAATGAAAATGACAGTTGTCCAAAGCAAGCCTTGGTTTTTTGGGTGTATAGTGTGGAGACCCTGTGTTATACTTAGTTGCTGATACTGGGTGCAGCAGCTGGCTTAGATATAGAAGTGAATATCCTAGGAGAGTTTTAAAGATCAGTGGTTTTCTAACTGGGAGGCGTGTAATGTAAGGGGGGCGTAGTGACACAGTTGCCAGGTCTGTGTGTGCACATATGTGCTGTTCTGGACTTTGGTAGTGTTTCAGGGGAAAAAAAAGAATAATTTAATTCACTAGTGTATGTATATGTGTGTATATAAATTTGTACAAAAAGAGGTTCACACAACTAAAAAAAACTAACCCAAATTTGCGGAAAAAGCACAAATCTGGCAACCTTGCTCTGTGATGTAAACAAATGAGGCTTGTTGCACCACATGCCAGCTAGCAAACATGGAGAAGTGTGTGACTGTCAGAAAAACAGACAGCAGACGATAAATCTGCACCAAACCACACTGTCAGCAAAACAAAGACCCGCAAATATGACAAAGCTTATCCTGCCCTCGGGTTCACAAGTAAAACTGGGAAATGGAGAAAGACCACAGTGTGTTGTGTGTCTCAACGATCTCACTGAGTATGATTGGATCCGTGACCCCTTCAGTTCGGCACCAGCAGCTGACTTCAACACTGCAGAACAGGAGAAGTTCCTTGATGTCACCTTTGATTCAACATTGAGGCTGCTGTTTAATGCAAATGCAATGGCTGCATTTTGGAATGGATTAAAAAAGGTCTACCAACTGCTGGGCAGGAGAGCCCTGACCACACTCTTTCCTTTTGCCACATCTTACCTGTGTGAGATCGGTTTCTCTGCTGTAGCCCCAATAAAGACAAAATACAAATCAAAGCTGGACATTAAATATGAGCTAAGAGTGGCAGGCTCACAGCTGCAACCTCAGTTTGAGAAAATCTGCAGCACAAAGCAAGCCCACCCCAGTCAAGGAGTTGTTTTTCCCCAAGAGTTGGTAACCTGTCATTTTTGTCCTGAGAGAATTCAGTTAAACAGAATGAAAACAGTTGAATAGAAAAATTATAAAATTTTTGGTCCAGTCACTGTTAATGTAATCTAAACTTATACAGTAGTTCTGTACAACTTATTACTATGTTTAAAATAAATTCTACAGTTTGTAATGACATGTCGAGATTATGTTTAAGCAGGTGCATTTACTGTAGGTTGGGTGGGCCCATAAACTTTTTTTTATCTTCGAAAGGGGGGGCCCTACAGAAAAAGTTTGGGATTTTTAATTCTGCTGAATTATCAGTTGGAGAAACAACTTGGAGACCAGAAACCTCTACCTAAGCCACACAGTTTACTCCAGTGTCAAAACAATTAAAATATAATCTGTATTCTGATCACAAAAATCTAACAGTTTCTTCCATGCACCATAACTTATATTCCATGATATTTAATCAAAATCCATTCTTAACTTTATGCTGTCCATAGACCAATAAATGCCAGTAAGTGCATAACTTGCTTTGCATATGTAATGAGAATACCTGAACCTGCCAAGCTTATCATTCAGCAGCAATATATATATCACAGATGCTGGACAACAACATGACCTTGTTTTTGTTAAAATCAGCTGAAACGGACACCGATTGGAGTAATTGATACTGTAAGCTTTTGTAAGTTGTTGTACCACGAGATGGGCTGGATCTCTTTTAGAAAGGAGATAGTTTCATTTAATTTGCATTTTAGTTTCCAAGACAATTAAATTATATATTATGAATTATTTTATTTTGGTATTATCTACAGGGAAGGTCATCTGTACAGCACAGTATTATTCAGCATTTAGATTTTTATTTAATTAGATTTATTTTCTGAGGTTTGCGGTGCAAACTGCAGAAGTGATATGCTAACAACTCATCTGTTTCTGCTTCCTGTCTCCTTAGATTTAGCACCACCTCAGCCACCAGTTTCCATCAAAGATGAAGTCACAAGTGGAGCATGTAGTGAACATGGGGAGGAAGAAATGGAGGTGGACAGTGCTGATGAGCAGGAGGAAGTGGTGAGGAGTCAAGGTGGTCAGGCACATAGTCAAGTGTCTAAGAGCAATAACACTGGAGCGACTTTCAACACACTTTCCTCCCTTGGCAGCCTAAGACCAGGTATCATACTCATATTATCAGATTCAACTGTGTGTGTGTGTGTGTGGTGTTTTTTTTTTTATTTATTTATTTTGTTTTTTTTTTTTTTTGGACAATCAATATGAAGTATTCTATTACTTAGCTGAAAACCTCATGATGTTTGTGCACACAGCACTTTGATAAAGACGTGTTCCTTTTTTACTTCAGGAGAAATCCCTGATGCTGCTTTCATACATGCTGCCAGAAAGCGGCGGCAACTTGCTAGAGAACTTGGAGGTGACGCTCCATTGGTTGAGACAGATGCTCCTAAGAAACGCTTGGTAGGAGAAGACCAAGATGCTAGTGATGATGAAGATGAGGTGGAGAAGAGGATTCGCTTTAGTGGAGTCAAGAACAAAACACAGAGACAAAAGATAGCTGAGGAGATAGGTAATGTTATATTTTCAGTATGCAGATCATCTACTGATTATACTGTACTATTTTAAGTCAATTGTGTTAAAGATACAATTCTCTATTCCACATATAGGTATAGAGGGTAGTGATGATGAAGCACTTGATACAGGTCAGGATGAAGAGGTGAGCCGCTGGGAGCAGGAACAGATTAGAAAAGGAATCAGCATTCCCCAGGTAAGCTGCATTACGTCTCTCAATAGCTATATATTTTGCATCCTGGTAGACTCCTGACAGTGGTGGATTTGTGTTTTCGTTGTGTTTTATAACTTTATAAAAGGGTAGGATTTAAGTCAGGAGTTGTAGCTTTCTAACCGTCTGTAAATTAATTAAAAAAGACTGAAAAATGTCAGCATTTATGATATCCATTCAGTCATCTGCCAAGCATAAATGCCACTTTTGTTTATAAAAAACTGAATACTTTTGTGACATTTTATAGACTAAATCATATAATTATAGACTGTAGATAGTAGTAAATACTAGCTGTATGACTAACAGTAAAAATCACATGTTTTCTTTGTTTTGTAATGACTAGGTCCAGAGCACCCAGCCAGAAGACAACACAGTCTACTACCAGAACAGCTATGAGAGTCAGCCCTATGGGTCTTCCTACAGCATGCCTTTCACATACAGCACCATGGCCCCACAGACTGGCAAACCAACTGGCCGAGCAGACAATGGCTCTGTTCACTTCGGGGCCCCCATTACTGATCTTAGCCCAGTATCCATTGATCTGGTAAAGAAACGCCTGCAGGATAGGTAGGTCCAATATAAGACTGCAGCAACATCTAATGCAAGTCTTCACCGCAGCTGCTGCCATCTCTTTATGGTCTGGTCCTGAAAAATCAGCTTACAACTCCTGTCCAGCACGGAATGCATTATTTTTTTCTCACATACTGTAGTTTTCATGATGTCTTTACATTATGTCACTATTTAAAGTTAGATGTTCTTTTTGCTCCAAGTCATTGTCTTTCTCTGTATGCCATGTGTCTGTAGACTCTGTCAAATGCGTGCAGGCCACAACGCAAACTCCAAGCGCTTCAGACAGATTGAAGATGACTTAGCTGCTTCTGAGAACACCATACAGCAGCTGGAGGGCTCATCCAGTGACAACGCAGAGCAATATAAATTCTTGCAAGAGATGCGAGGGTATGTTGGAGACTTGCTTGAGTGTTTCAGTGAAAAGGTAAGGGAGAATTTATCTGCTGTCTGATTAGCAGTTTTTTTTGTTTTGTGTCTGTGATCACTGACGACTAAATGTGAATTTTGTAGAGAGAGAATTCAATGAAAAGTCTTTATTGTTAAGAATTTAGTATCATAATAAGCCCACTACTATTTACTTTAACTACTACTACCAGTTAACCGTTGCAAATGCGACTGCAAAATGGTGTTTTGGAGCACACTATGATTACAAAGTTACATGAAATGTACCTTTGATCCATTATCTCAAACACTGTTTTGTAAATGCTTTCTCTATAGAAATGAAGTATAAGGCTAATCAGAACATTTTAAGTGTCTTTCAATTAATATAAAATGTATTTGTTCGACTTGTACAATAAGTAAGCACTGTAAGATGAGCCTACCCACTGTAGTAATGTTACCATGTACTATACATACAGTTGGATCTGATTGATTGATTGATACTTTATTAATCCCAAGCTAGGAAATTGAAACTCTCTTTAAGAGTTTGAGTCCAGTTATGCAAAACAATGAACTAATGTGCCTTTTAACTGTTTTTTTTAACTTATATAGCTGCTAACTAAATTCCTATCTAAACAGAATAACTTTATTTTGATTCTGCAGCATCAACATGAAGGGGCCTGCCAGCTGCCAACATGTTTTCATCAAGAACACTAATGTCTGTTTTAATTCTGTCAGTCAACTCAGTGCTCAGAACATTGGGATGGAAAGGGGGCACTAATCAACCATTATCATCAGCATGATTTACAGCACAGTCCATTATTACAGTGAAAGCAAATATTATGACTGGACCTGTATGTTCTTAGTGTTGGGTCAAACCCATCTTAATCCATTTAAGTGGTGCCTAGTGCATTAATTTTACAATACTTAACGTAACGTGGTTTGACTTCTCAAAAGTCCATAGTCTTTTAGCATAAAGTCATGTGAACAGACATTTTAGAGATACCTGGTTTTCACCCACCACTATCAATATGTTGGTTCCAATGTATTATTGTCCAACATGGAAGGCATCCCTGTGACTCGGAGCCCCACTTTGTTTGGGTCAGAGGTCACAGAAGGCATCATATCTTTCAGGTGCCTGCTGTCCTGGAGCTGGAGGCTGCCATGCACCAGTTACTAAGGCAACGGGCCTCACGACTTGTCCAGAGAAGACAGGATGATATTAAAGATGAATCATCGGAGTTTGCAAGCCTTTCAAGTCAGTCCATCTTGAAGGTTTTTATGATTTATTTGAACAGCCTCGTTAGGTGTGTCTGTATGAGGGCAATTGCGTGCGTGTGTGTGTTTTTCACATTGCTGTTTCCCATTACCCTGTTATGTTCCCTCATTGATTAAGGCTAATTGGTGTGATTTTGAATGAGTAAGCTTGCACTTGTATTGGAGATTGTTTTATTCAAGGAGCTGGTTTGGTTTCTCTTTGATGGTTGAGTCTCTCAGTGAGCTGTGTGTATAAGTCAGTGCAAGCAGCCAGACAAAGTAAAGATGACAAAAACATTAGTGACTTGTCATTGTCACTATGACTATAACATGTAGGAAATTGCTGACAGGTAAGTGGCTCGAAATTGAATAATACAAAAATTTTGTAACGAATGATGCCTTACTGCTGGAGATACTTAACGTTTCAACCTGTTTTATAAGTTTAAAACAGTCATAACTTAACATATTTGATTTAGTTCAAAAAATTGAGTGTCCAGATTCAGTAATAGGTTATGGGTTGTCCCTGCCTTTCATCGCTGGTTCTAAAATGGTTCCTGTCTCTTGCAGATAAAGCTGTCATGGCTCCTAGTTTAGATTCCTTTGGTCGAGACCGCATGGCATATCAAGAGCACAGTCGTCAGAGGAGGATAGCAGAAAGAGAAGCGCGACGGTATGAATCCCATTTATACTTACAGGTTGCCAAGTTTTTTTAGGATACATTTATTTTTCATACATCTTATCAGTGAAGTTAGTCTGTATTGCCAAAAACTCACATATGTGCTTAATTTTGTGTTCCTTTAGTGTAGGTTTGCCACACAAGAGCTGATTACAGATAATGAACAGTCAACTAATCTGCCCTTGGTTTTTCTGTGTGTGGTTGCAGAACACGGAGGCGACAAGCAAGAGAGCAGAATGGAAAGAGAGCTGAACATAATGAAGGCTTGTCCTCTGATGATGAGGAAACTTCCACTGACATAACTAGCTTCAACATGGAAAGAGGTTCGTTATTATGTTGCTGCAAAATTTACACTATCAAGTTGGGCTGCGCAATATATCAATATTATATCTATATCGTGACATGAGACAAGACATCGTCTTAGATTTTTGGATATTGTTATAAGCTATCTGTGATGAATTTTCTTGGTTTGAAAGGCTATTGCGTTGAGTCATTTAATAACACTTCTTTAATTTATGTCTATTAATGTTACACCTGAAATTGACCATAGTTATAGGCAATTTCATTGTTTCTAACACAGGAAATAGCCTTCATTTAACATTAAAAAGCCAAAGAAGTTAGCCAGGTATATAGTTTTATCTGAAATAAAACTATATTTTAAGTATGCAACACAGATCTTAAACAGTAGCTATTTAATTTGACTGTATTTGCAGTGTATTATCACTCTCGTCTGAGAAATGCAAACATCTCTAAAGAAAACTATTCATGAGCCCAGAGAAACAATGTGTATGCAGCTTTATATCCCAATATGAGATGATACAGTGATATAGCCTAAAAATATCAAGATATTATTTATAAGCCACATTCCCCAGCCTTACAGAAATATTGTATTGTACAGAAACACCCATACATATGAGAGGTGGAACATTTGTAGATGAGACCTAAAACATAACACACATCAGTTATTGTGAAACTATCTAAATGAACCCATTCATTTCATACAGATCGTATCAGCAGGGAATGTAAAAAAGTGTTTGAGGACGTGGTGGAGGACTTTCATTCTCTTGACTGCATCAAATCCCATTTTGAAGTGTGGAGGAGGGATTATGCTGACTCTTACAGAGATGCCTACATTGGCCTCTGTCTGCCCAAACTCTTCAACCCTTTAGTCCGCCTGCAGCTGATCACATGGAACCCACTTGAGGTGAGATGAACACAGTATTGATCCCAAGGCATCATTTGGTAATGTTATTAATGTTGGGGGGTTAATACAATAATCATACAGACAGCTAGACTAAAGGGCTTTAGCTTGTATACCTAGGTGTTATAAATTCCAGTGGCTCTTGATACAGTGTGCCTGAACTTCCTTGTGAACCTACTCCTGTGGTTAAAGGTATTTCTCATTGTTCAGGCTGCTCGTGTGCATCACCACGTGGTACAGTTCTGTACACATTATGCAGTAGTTTTTTTTTCTATTGTCAGCTGAGTAAATAGCTACTTAATTTACATACATGGTCCACACACCCCGCAGTGGAAAGGCAAGTCAGATGGGGTGTACCGTTCCAAACTACTCTGTGGCAAGCTAAACTGCAGTATACTGCTGTGTGGAAATGAGACAGTCTGTAAGCATCTCTAGACCACGCCTTCACGTACACATTGGATATAAGGTTTTGGTCTGTTCAGCCTGTCCTCTTCATGCCAGCAAACAGCAAGTCCAAGAACTGCATGAATGTGTATTTGTAACATTTTGCACTTGATATTGCTGGAGAAAACTCTGCAATCTGTTTTGTCTTTTTTTCTGTGCAGGCACAGTGTCCAAACTTTGAGTACATGCTATGGTTTGAGTCGCTACTGTTTTATGGCTTTGAGGAGCATGGCACATTGCAGAAAGGAGATAGTGATCTCGGTTTGCTGCCTGCTATTGTGGAGAAGGTCATCCTCTCCAAACTGACAGGTAATGAAATCCCTGCAGCAGCACCTAGCATACTGAGAAAGCTTTTCTTGGCCCAACAATACAGAGTAGAAAAACTTTAACATGTCTATGTATTGTTTTTGTACATGTTGCCAGTTTTAGCAGAGCAAGTGTGGGACCCGCTGTCATGCAGTCAAACAGCGAAGCTGGTGGGCTTCATTCACAGACTAATGAAAGGTTACCCCACTGTGTTGCATGGGGAAAATCAATACACAAAGGTACATTGTCCCTTCTTCTCCTGCTACCTACACACCTACACATGATCTGTAAAAACATTTGGCCCTTGTGTAATACCTCATTGGCACTGGTCAAAATTAATTTGAGGTTTAAATAGGTTTTTCATTAGTTGAAATGCGTTTCATCAACATTCACTGCACGGTCAGATGACGCTGATTTCTCCTTTGTCTGCTCTGTTGTTGCCAGTTCTTTTGGAACGCGACAAACCACATAGCCATTTGCCTTAACATTTGTAGCGATCCTGACTTTTCAAAATGTAGGACATTGCTCAGTAGCATGTTTCTAACACAGTAACTATCCATCATTTAACATTAAAAAGGCAAAGAAACAAGCCAAGTATATAGTTTTATCTGAAATAAAACAATATTTTAAGTATGTAGTACAGGTCATTAATGGTAGCTGTTCAATCGATCAGATCATCCAGAGATTGATTTTAAGAGAGACTGAAGTAAAAGATTCAAGATAATACATAATCACTGAGGGATATAGTGGTGGTGTCCGACTCATTTTGAATCGACATATCAGTGACATCACAATTCACGCAGGGGCGGGGAGACCAACCACTGGAAATGGAAATGGTGTTAATCACCTAGCAGTGTCACCCAGGTTTAAAAATCGGAGGTATACCTGCTAATTTTAGTGGGGAAGTTTTTAGAAATATCATGATCTTGATTTTTTTTTTTTTTTCTGTCTTTTTAGGAGCTGTTGAAATCTATTGTCTTACGGTGCAGACGGACTCTGGATGAAGATGTCTTCCTTCCAATTTACCCCAAAAAGTATGTTGTGCAATTGTTAATTTAGTGGGTTGTTTTATTTATTTATTATTTGTCTGTGATACTTGATTATACATGTGATATTGCTTCTGTTCAGTGTGTTAGAGAACAAGAACAGTGGCCCTTACTTATTCTACCAGAGGCAGTTTTGGTCCTGTGTGAAGGTATGTACACAGTTACTATTCTCTTTTTAATCTGGACTGAATGATTAAAAGAGAAAGGAAAATTTACGAAGTGACTTATTGAGAAACAGTAAGATGCACATGTGTTTGAAATATCTATTGAAATGCAGTATAGACACTGCACAACTGACAGGATTTATTTACTGTGGCTACTTTAAGTCACTTGCACTTTTCTGTTGACCTATACCACATATTATTAATTTATCTATTTACTGGAACAACTTGTTGCCCTGGCAGCTAATTCAACTATGTAATAATTATTGTTGCATTCTGCTATGTTGCTCTTGTTCCCACTTTGTGCAGCTGTTGGGTAACTTCCTGCAGTGGCATGGGATCTTATCCACTTCCTGTCTGAGGGACCTGGCTTTGGATAGCACACTCAATAGATACATCCTCTCTGCACTCCAGACCACAGATACAGCAGAGGACAATGTTCTGAAGTGCCAGAAGGTAGTAGATGCACAACATTTTCCTGCCATGTCATGCTGCTTTGAGTTAACTCACACTTAGTCATTTAGCCAATGGTGTTAATCCGCTTTTCTGATATAAGCATGTTCTTTTTCCTGGATTTAATAGTTTGATGAAAACCTTTATAAATCCTCTTAGCTTAGATCAGTGTTATTAACTGATCTTTACCTCATTCCAGCTCATTAGCTTTGGCCATTAATGATTCTCTTAACATGGTACCATAGACTTGGCATTTAACCCTTCCTTTTACTGATATCAGGTGGTGGAGCTTTTGCCACAGCATTGGTTCTCTGGGCTGAAGGGTCAGCAGACATTGCCTCAATTGGAGCCGTTGTGTCGTTACCTCACCCACCTGGCAAACTCATTGCATCGCAATAGTGTTGGTGGGACTGATGTGGAACGACGGGCTTCCAAGTAAGAAGCTTCTATTATATACAGCTTTATATAAAATATAAAGATCCCCCAGATTCCAGGTTGTTAAATTCATTTACAGCTCTACAAGCTGGAATACTACTTAAGGTTTATTAGTATGTAAAGAGTTATTCTACTCTTTACATACATATTAAGCCTTGTTATGATCATTTTTAACATGTTTGTACTAAGTCTAACATAAACCTTATCCACCTCCAACAGGGAACAAGTCAAAGAGGTTGTGAAGATGTTGGGCTACATGAATGCCCTGGATCACATCGTTATTGTGGCAGCAGAACACGGTGTAAAAGACATCAAATTACTTTTGGAAACCTTGTCATAAAAGACATGTCAACAGCAACTTCTCATTTATTATGTGTTGTATTCAGCACATCAGATCACTGAGTTGATTTCTTGGAAAATGGTGTGCGTTAATGGATTTGAAATAAAACCTTGTTACCTTGACTGATAAAGCAAGGGGGAAAAGTTGTAAATATTGTGAATACTGTATAAAAAGGTTCTCATACCCCTACCGACACAAGACTGATGCTAAATTGTAAGGCCCTATGTTGTCGACTCCAAAAAGTTTTACAACATGCTCTTAATATTTTAAAAGCATAATTTATTGAAGTAAAAATTGTGTTCATGGATTACTGTTCAGAGGAACTAAAATTCATAATTCACAATATAAAGTCTTGATACTTTTTAAAAACCTTCATTTCTGTCACAAGTCTCTTTAATGTATGTGCCAAACATTAGAAATGACACAGAGTGACTGTCTTCATTGTTGCCCATTGCTCCCCACATCATTCTGCAGTGCCCACCATCACCAACACGCTGCTCTGGTCACCCTTTCAGAAATGAGTTTTGTGATCATATTTGTAAAATTTGTTTTAGTATTGTTTGCCTGTGAATAAAATATTAATTTGAAAGGTTAGTGTAGTTTTGTTTTTACATTTCAAGTGACAGCTGTTGCTAATGAGGTGCAATACTTCATCGTTACTAATATTTTTCCATTTCTGTTTATCACTGTTACGAGTTTGAATATTGGCTGCACTGGTCTTTAAATGGCATAACTTAAAACGTAAACAAACATGGTGCTGTTGGGAATTAACAGTAGATCATGGCCCATGGATAAAATGATTAGTGCTTGAGTGAAATGCCACTCTGAAAGACTGTGCATTGTTGAATATTTGGGGCTGAAATATGAACACTACCACCGATTTAAAGGCATTCATTGATCATTGAATATATTAAGTATCAGTGGAGCAGTTTAAGGGTTAAAGCAAAATGTTTTTTTTTCCTTAATTTTTGATGAAAGACACCATCTAACACCACAGTCGTGACTTTGTCACTGTTCTCAGCCAGTGACCACTTGGGGCAGTTGGTGAAGCTAAATGGCTGCTGTCCAACAGGGGTAGTAATCAGTAGGCGGGGCTGCGTGTGTATCCCCTGCCTTCCAGTTGAGCACGTTTTAACACAGCTGCGTGAAGTGCGAGATATCACCCGTCCGTCCAACCAACCACCCGTGAAAACAGACTGTCGACGCACTTTTGATTGTACTGGTTGGTAAATTACCAAAGGACGCCCAGTATCTTGGATCACCACTGCATGCGCTCCCGCGGCGTCTCCAAGGTAAAAGCCTTGTTACACAATTTTCCCGTGCCGAATGCATTGCAAAATATTTTAGGAGAGTGTGTGAGAACTTGCTGTCCACATGCTGGAGGTTAGGTTGTTTTATACGTATGGACTGAAAAAGGAAGCGGCTTTCCGTGCGTAAAGTTGCGCACACGCCGTATAAGTACATGCTCATTTAGGTTGGACCCCATTTTAAAAGCGTTATATATTCCACTTCAGTGTGTGTGTTCTGTTGGGGTGGAGTGTCCAGCAACAGCGTGTTCGTTTATCCTCAATTAGGAAAGACTACTACTCTCGTTTTGAGCTCTTTATTTTCTTAAGCAAAATGGAAGATGGAAATGCTCAGCAGAGGACCTCAGTCCGGCACAAAGACCCGCAGACAACAGTCGCGTTTGCCGGGGTTTTGTGTTTTGTAATGCTGCAGAAATGCCACAAGTGAACTTCAGGACCCCCCCTCTCTTTCTTTCCTGAAAATGGCACCTCAGAACTAAACTGGACTGAGCAGGACGAGTCCGTATTTAGGGGCTGCTTGTGCGCTTTACGTCTGAAACCACGGTCGTGAAACGTGAGAGGTTCCTTCAGTGTGGGGACCAGACCGGGGTCTGACTGTTGGAGGAGGAGGAGCAGTTTGGCCTCTCCCTGCTCGTAATGCGACTCGAGGCAAAAAAAAAGAAAGAAAGTGGATGAGCGAAGAGGTTGACTGAAATCTGGCCTGTAAACCAGGTGTTGTGCCTCAAAAGTGATCGTGTCTCGGAAACAAATGGGAGTCCGCTGGGCGCGTCAAAGCTGTGATGCGGAATTCATTTATTGTCATCGAAATGATTTGCTGGATATTTTCAAAATAAAGAAAAGGCGGGGGGAGGGTTGCAATTATAATTATAATTGCGTTTTGCCAGCTGTCAAAATACCTGGAAAGTGCTGATGTAAACGGAAAAATGCAGCATTCCAGGTGCCAAAAGGTGATTTGTGGCTCCCGAGGAATGTAAGTGTGTGTGTGTGTGTGTGTGTGTGTGTGTGGACCTAAATCCCATAATCTCACATTATGGGGACAAAAAGCAAGTCCCCATAACGTAAATTACTACATTTTAAGATGGAGATATGTTGTAGTGTTAGATTTAAGTCTAAAGTCAGGGTTAGGATTAGGGTACTAGTAATTATGGTTAAGGTTAGTTTAAGTCTCCAGGAAATGAATGTAAATCAAGGAAAGGTGTGTGTGAGAGAGAGAGAGAGAGAGAGAGAGATTACAGACCAGTAGTCTTTGTTAGTCCTGCACCAACACACCTGATTCAAGTGTTCAAAAAAAGTGGTCAGCTTGAGTCTGATGACAACCCACTCATTTGAATCAGGTGTGTTGAATCAGGGCAACATCTGAAACATGCAGGACAGTGTTCCCCGAGGACCAGGGTTGGCAAACACTGCTCCTAAATAATTAACAAAGTGTTATATTGTTAAAAAAAAAAGTGTTGGTAACATTATAAAGACACAGTGCAAAACTTTGGTCAGACTGACATGAGATACGGGCTCCCCCTTGTGACTAGGGTTGTATGATGGTGAGCTGGATAGCATTTTCATGATATTTCTCTCATTATCATATCGTAATGTATGTTGTGGAACATTATTACATGTTTTTGTTACATCTGGGAGACCCTTTCTGCTGAAGCACACACCTTGTCAGGCCCAGGCACAGTTACGTGAGATTGTTATGACTTTGCATTAGCTGGTTATAGTTCGAGAGGTATGTCAGAACTGTAATTGTTTGTTTAATATGTCATTAGACATTATGGTAACATTGTAAACTAAAGTACTAACTTCAGCATACAGCCAGTTTATTCACAATATAATGTACAGTCTGCAAATTCGTGGTTTTGTCTGGGACTGGATCCTTAAACTAGTTTCTGAGGAAGAGGTGGAGGGCAGACAACTCTTTTGTAATATTTTTATTTATATATATATATATTGTATTCTGTCTATTTATAGATTCAGTAGACTATATCTTAAAATCACGGTGAAAGAGATGTAGAAATAAGGGGTGACTTTTTTAGATGTTGGCCACAGTTCAGAGCAGCCCAAGTCAGGGTAACTTAAGCCTCTCTGAAAGTGGGTCACTAGTGGGCAGCTCATAAGCACAGAGGGAGCTTGTGTTTCTATGTTAAGGGTTCCAGCTTCATTGAAATCCTGGATTCAGTATTGTGGTCCTAAATATAAAATGGCCCTTCAACTAAATGTTGGCACACCTGTATCCTCGGTCATGTCACCATGACTTTAGCTTAACCTCACAGTTGAAATTAAACTACTTTTTTTTTTTTTTTTTTTTTTACTTTTACCTGTAAAAGCCGGGTTCAAACTGTGACTGTTGCTGCAGCGAACAAGTATTGTGTACAAAACAAGGCTCAAGGACTCGTTACAATGTTGAGTAATAGAAATACACTACCATGCCCACAGTTCATTCATATTTAAGGAAAAGATTAGTTGCTGGAATGAAAACAGATTTGAGATTAAGGGTTACCAGTGACAGTGATGTGGTATGTTAAAATATATACTTCTTTTGCTTATTGGGTTTATTGCACTGTATGCAAAAAGGGGCATCACTTATGTAGGTTACTAAGTTGTTTGCTTAAAAAAAGTCAAAGAAAGAGAGAATTAGTTTTCTTTTTTTCCCTTGCATTGTCCCAAATAGAGGGATTGTGTCGGTAAAATTAAAAGAACACCGTCGTCCACTCTGGCTTTCCATGGGAAAAAGACCAAGAGAAAGAAATAAAACACAGGCAAGAGTAGTTTGATTATGGCAGTAAGAGTGGGTGCCACGCCCAGGAGAGCTGGTGATGCATCCTCATTTGCCGCAACTGACATCCGACAGAACCGTGTGGCAGACGTTAGACAGGTAGTTGTAGTATATGTGCTCAGTGTGCTTTTCATTAATCAGACAGTAGTCCTAGAGTTTGTTTGCACTGTATGTTGTCATGTTTCTTGACTTGCCACCCTGTGAATACAGGTTTTGTGTGAGTAGTATTTTAAAAGGACCTCACAGGTGAAGTCATACATCGCCTGTTTTCATTGGTGCTGAAGGATCACACACCCCATCTCATTCTGCAACTAAATGAACCCTGCCACTTCTTTTTTTCATGTCGTGTACTACAGTGCAAACCGTGAGTCAGTGTGCATAAACAATACAAATGCTCTCTAAGTCCAGTAGGATTATAACTTCACTGGCTTTTGACCTTTTAATGTTTATTTGGATGCAGCATTAGATACTGAAGAGCGCCTTATTCTGTTACTGGGAGACTGTGGATGTTTGCCACTGTGCAGCTGTTCAGTGGGAATATTTTATGAACGTCCATTGTTACTATATTACTGTATTAAAAAATAAATAAACCTGCAGTATCATTATAAAGGCCATCTAATGACTGCTACATTTTGACCATGCTTGTATATGCATTTGTGCGTGTGAATGTTTCTTGGAATAGCCAGGCCATGTGATTCCTCCAGGTTCTATTTCAGAACACTGAGGCTTCGTTGAACACTCTGCAATCCTCACTGCAGCTTGAAGGATAGTTTAGTTTAATCCCTGAATCTGTCATCGTTCTTTTAAACTTTCTGCTCAGAACAGAAGTTGAAGCATCTCTCTAGGTGGTTCTAAGTAAGTGTTTAACTTGTTTCCATAGTCTATAGCTATGTGGGAAGAGGTTGTTGCACTCAACAAAAACAATGATAATTTCATTATAGAACGTCCTGTTTTAAACACGAGGTTATTTCGAATTTGCAAACCGACTTGTCCTAACAACAAGGTACAGGTGTGTTTGTTAGTGTCAGTAACAGCTTTTTTTTTTTCTTTGAAGAGCACTCTTAGTTTTATTGAAGCCCTTCTGGGGTTTTACCATAATGTGCACACAAGAGATACTTATTTAACTGGGCTGAATGGTTTAAACTAGCAATTAATGGACTATTTAAGATATTTTTGTTGTGAATAAAGCACATTTCCCTAATATTCCTCAAGTACTGCTGTTTGTCTGCCCATGTCAATCATGCACTTACATACTCTGGTGTGAAGTTAAGTTGCCCATGCCCTGATTATTTTATGCTTTATTTACTTTTAATTATTACGTTTTGCTCTGATATTTGAAGTTTTCAGATGCATAATTGCGTTGCATAGAATTTGGCGCACCTATTAAGCAGATGCGTTAAAAGGACTAGGAAAATCTTGCATTTTGCATCACATTGAGGCAACAGGTGGAGTCGGTGTCTGGTGATGATGAGCTGGTGAAGTAATGTTTTCGTATTTCAGTCTTAGTGAGGGTATCAGTCATTTTATTCAACAAAAAGCCTTCCGGAATACAGTTAACAGTGAAGAGGAGAGGAGAGCTTGTTTGTGTTGGAGCTTGAACATAATGATACTGCTTCAGGACACTTGGAAGGTTTGAGGGAGGTCCTTCTTATATGTAAATGGTCACACTTGTGTGTATTTGCTTATTTAATTTTTTTTTTTTTCTCCTGGTTTGTTTGAGTTTTCAGCAACGCCCCTTGCATTCCCTTAATATTTTGCTCTAATTCCAACCATTACTTCTCAGTATATGAGCTCAGCAGTGGAGAATGTGGATGAGATGTTGAAACTGACCCAGAGAATCGGACATCTCACAGCAGTGTTTTGCCTCCACAGAGTTGACAGGTTGGATTCCAACTGCACTGACTGCTCACTTCCCAGTTTGACATGAGCCTGTGTTTGTGTTGGTCAGAAAGTTTTGTGATTCCCAAGAGAAATGTGTTGATTAAGACAAAAAGGAAAGAAAACAGTTTTTGAGGTCCACTGTGGCTCTAGAGCAGGTTTTTAATGTATTTGCATTCTCCAGTAATACATTTGTGTATAATTTTGGCCCTCCATGGCCACCCTTGCTGCCATCGTTCTCGAAGTGTGGTACGTGAGCTTCCTCTGGTGTTTCTTGGAGGAAAATCAAAATACTGTTCTACTGTATAAATTATATATAGTATGTGATCGTTGTGATCGATCAGGAGTGGAGCTGAGGGAACAAAACAAATAAAAAAACGAACTTTGTTTGTCAAAAACAAACAAAACTAAATTTATTGGTTAAATTATAAAAATTGGATTCACCTTATCTCTGTCCATTCTAATTTTGCTGCACTAGTGTCTGAAGTGTGTGTGTTTGTGTGTGTGTGTATATATATGTATGTGTGTGTATGTGTGTGTATGTATGTGTATATATATATATATATATATATATATATAATATACACCACTGCTACAGAGGAACCACTTTTAGCTTTGACTTGAGACTTAAATATTTCAATAGAAAGTGTGTCATAAAATGAGCGGTATTAAAAAGAAGGTGTCATTTATGAGAGAGGGATGATCTAATGAAAGATGTTACATTTTAAAAAACTCAACTGTACAGCTGTACAGTTTTGAAGCTTGACCCTAAACACAGGACTTAAAATGTGGTTGTCTTAGCTTTTCAGGTTTTATTCATTTTGAGTTTTATTCATTTTGTAACCTGTGAGCTACACAACTGTGTGAAAGTAAAGTGGAACTCTGAAATTTTGATCTGAAACATATAAAATCCACTCTGCTTTTTAATATCAAAGGGAAAAAAATATGCAGCATGAAAGCATTCTATTGTTGCCGTTTGCTTTGAGCTCAGAAAGTAATGACTCAAGGCAAAGTTAGACAGTGTTAGACTTGATAGGTTTGTTTTCATCTTCTATGTGTAGGAGTGATGAGAGCAATCTGTTTTAGGGCTTTGCCTCCTCTCATGTGAGTTGTATTATGTAACACTATGTACACTATTCCATGCAACATACCCAGCAATTGATTATACCTTTGGGTCCCTGAGTCTTTTTGGCTCACAGTAACACATTGTGAATCGAGGCCACATTATGTAATCAGTTTTCTCCTCATAACAATTTGGTAAAGCATAAGTGAACCCCTATAATTGACCTGTAACACTGTGTTACTGTGAGACCAATGTTTAAAAATGTGATTGCAAATGTAGCTTCTAGATATTTTTACGCAGTTATACACGGGGGTCTCCATAGCAGATTCATACAGTATCTACATTGTTATTTGGTATTTATTCCCAGATGCCATTTCTGACACAACTTTCTCCATTTATCCAGGCTTGGGACTGGAGTGCATTTAAGATTGGATTCCTGTTGTATATCATAAACAGTAATGAAATAACTGTGCACAGACACTTAAACTCTTCATTCAAAACTGTAGTTCATATTTAAATATTAACAAATGTCAAAACACTGTCAGACAGGTTCACTTGTTTAGAACTTCTGGTGTCATTTCCACACTGCACAAAAGGAAGTGGTTTTATTTTTTTATTTATTTTACAGAGGCAACAGCTGAGTGCCCAAGTAAAGTTTCAGAAGTGAATTTGCGTCCGTTCACATAAACCAAACAGTGGCAGAATAATAACGCAATTACTTCCCATCTCTTCTGTCTTTGTCATTTCCTGTTAGGGTGCATGTGACCTCTTCCCTGTGACCTCTGAATCCCATTCAACCCCCACCCCTTCCTCCCCCTTCCTCCCTCCCCTGAGTGCCAGTAAGCTATGGTGCTGGAGAAGCTTCTGCACTTCGGGAAGCGGTTGCTGAGGGTGAAGGTGGTGAACTGTAACACAGATGAATCCCGGCTGTCGAGATGCCTTAACACCTTTGACCTCGTGGCCCTGGGCGTAGGCAGCACACTAGGCGCCGGCGTCTATGTGCTAGCCGGGGCTGTTGCTCGAGAAAATTCGGGTAAGAAAAGACGACTGTTGCTGACTAAAAGATGTCTCCTGAGACAGACACTGTCTGCTAATCATGTGAATCCATCCTGCTCCAGGTCCTGCTATTGTGCTGTCGTTCCTGATAGCAGCCTTAGCCTCAGTGCTGGCTGGTCTATGCTACGCTGAGTTTGGAGCCCGTGTTCCCAAAACAGGATCAGCTTACCTTTACACCTATGTGACCGTAGGAGAACTCTGGGCCTTTATCACCGGATGGAACCTCATTCTCTCCTATGTCATTGGTAACGACAGCATTTCCTACTGTTGTCACATTTTAGTTAAAGATAGTTATTTGTCTCCAGGTTTGAAGATTGTTGGGAAAACGTGACACATTCTAGTTTTCCCCTGTTGTCTGTCTACCACAGGTACCTCCAGTGTGGCCCGTGCCTGGAGCGCGACTTTCGACGAGTTGGTAGGAAAGCGCATAGAGCTGTTCTGCAGAGAATACATGTCTATGGATGCACCTGGTCTATTGGCAGAGTATCCCGACTTGTTTGCTGTTCTTATCATAATCGTTCTCACAGGTAGGAAAACTCCTCACTTTCTGTATATTTTGCAGCAAGTGATTGACTGTCTGTTAGTCACACCAGCACGAACGTTTCTCGAACAAGGTGAGCATGGCACCTACAGCATGTCTAGTATGCAGGAGGCAGGACAATGGCTCACTTACTTGCTTCCAGAGATTTTTCTGCTGTATCCCTAAAGATTTTCCAAAACTTTGACCATGGCACTGGCAGGAAAAAAGTTTTGGAAAGTGTTCAGTGACATTTACATCCTCATATACCGCCCCAGACATTTTCCTTGAACTTGTCTGGACTTGAGTGTATGTTTCATCTGTCGTCAACTTCAAGTTGTGTCTAATCCTTGACATTTGAACACATGTAACAGCTGATATTGCTGGCAGATGTTACTAGACAGTTGCATTTTTTTTTTCCCTCAACCTCCAAACACATTCTGTTTTTCAGTGCCATATCTTCTTTGTTTCTAAGGTCTGCTGGCATTTGGGGTTAAAGAGTCTGCAATGGTGAACAAGGTTTTCACATGTATCAACATCCTCGTCCTGTTGTTTATGGTTGTCTCCGGCCTGGTTAAGGGTACTTTAAAGAACTGGCAGTTAGACCCTGAAGAGATCCTACATGCTAATCATATCAGTAACTCCACTGTCAAGTAAGAATATAGACATAACAGACTCGCATGTTTTGTGAAAATGTTCTCTGAAACACATGCTATATTGTGTATAATACATTTATCCTATCGTAGAAATTCTCAGTCATCCTAAATAATCCAGTCTTTATTGAAAACCACTTAGTTTTTTCTTATGTTGATGAACTGATGCTTCAAAATAATAATTCAGCCCAGTAGTGATTTGTTTGTTAATTGTTTGATTTGTATTTTACTTCTTTTGTACAGCCTGACCAGTGTCCTACCAACCGAAGAGCAATTAGGAAGTGGTGGCTTCATGCCATTTGGCTTCACAGGTGTCCTGTCAGGAGCTGCTACCTGCTTCTATGCCTTTGTCGGATTTGACTGCATAGCCACCACAGGTCAGTGCTGCATGAAACCAGAAAGTACTCACTCTTTTGGCAAGGTACTCTTCTTGTTCCATTTTTCAGATTGTTTCCCCTGCCTCAGTGGTATGTTCATATGGGTGTGTGCGGGTGTTGGGGGTGGAACTGGATCTGGAGTAGGTAGCATTTCAATTTTAAGCTTGTTCAAACTTCCAGGGGAATTACATAAGAGAGGGGCAGTGTGGAAAGATGCAGTTTAGTGCTTTTGGCCATGTTTCCAACTCTGACGCAGGTTAGGACCATAAATCAATATGTGAGCTTCAAGGAGAAGACGTTACCCAAAGTTTTTTGTGCAGATCCACACCCGTGCGTCTTCATGTATGTTGTACTATTTTAGTGATTACAGGCCTGTTTTACCACTTGACTTCTCACACCTCTTTTCCCTGAATTCTAATTGGCTGCTGTGAATTTAAACCCTGCATTTTTGTTTGAGTTATGCTTGCAGGGGCATGTGGGTATGTTTGTCACTCACTTTCTCACACACACGCACACATGCACACGCATATGTTCATGCGCCTATCCTTTTAAGGGCATTTTAGTGACTTCCATTCATTTGGAAAGCCTAGCCATAACCTTATCCAAATCATAATTCAAATTGTAGCCCTAAACTTAACTAGTTCCTTAGAAATGAGGTTCTACCTCATCAGGACAATCTGACAAGCTTGGTGTTTATGTCAGAAAATGTCCTGAAGACCTAACAAATACAAGTGCACACATACACTGGAAACATCCCCCACCTCACAGCCTCTAAATCATCCATACGCACTTGTATTTTCATCTTTGTGAGGGCCAGTTTGTGTAGCAGGCCTTGTAGAGTGAGTCCTCACTTCAGTTAGATATAACTGGGAACTGCATTATGACAATATATATCTTCACAAAGATAGAAATACAATACTCTGGCTGCCTAGAGTTAGGTTTTCATCTCATCCCTTGTCCACATACATATCCACTGCCAGTACATTACATCCAAGCAGCCACTGTTATGCCTGTGACCCCCGATCTTCCAGTAATCTTGGCCAACCAGTAGCTGTCTCCTAACATGAATGATGGTGTAGGACGGAAACCAAGTCAGTGTTGCACACACCCCATCACTGTAATGTGATCTCACTGCAGAACAAGAACTGAGTGTTCACTGTAGGAGCACTGTTGTGTAATCGCCCACTTCCAAATACTTAAGTGTTTCAGACTTGTGGGTGCATGGGGGGAAAAAAAGCTCCTTGTTCAGTTTGTCGCAAAATACCTTGAAATGTTTCTTAAATATTATCTTACATCTTATATTTATATTTGCTGCATTAAGAGTTAGCATTAATTCACAGGCAACTCAAGGGATCTAAGTTTTAAAATATACTTTTTTTTTCCTCAATTGGAGAGCCAGCCATTGTCACATTATTTTACTGAAATACTATTTCTCCACTTTTTACTATTATTTTACCTAGTTGATCATGAGACGACTCATTGTCATTATTCACAATTGTCAGTCATTGAATTTATAGAATTAAGAACATCCAAAATCATATGATTGTAACGTTAAGCTTCATAGAGTAATGTCTGCACTTGGTGAAGTAAAGTTGTACTCATTGCTACTTTAACTGTGTAGGTGAAGAGGTGAAGAACCCCCAGAGAGCCATTCCGATCGGCATTGTATCCTCGCTGCTCATCTGCTTTGTAGCATACTTTGGTGTTTCTGCTGCGCTGACCCTCATGATGCCCTACTACCTGTTGGACAGCAACAGCCCTCTGCCTGTAGCTTTTAACTATGTGGGCTGGGGAGGAGCCAAATATGCAGTAGCTGTAGGCTCTCTTTGTGCTCTGTCTACCAGGTAAGTGGTTATAAACACCTGCACTTGTTTAAAATTGGTTTCAAGAGGGTGTGTGTGTATTTAGCTTTGAAAGATATTTGATTCCTATACTATTAATAACATCCCAGCATGTGATTATGCAACACTGACTCATGTCACCAAAGGCCACCATACTGTAAGTTGCATTTTTAGTAAGTCATTTTTTTTAATGGTCTTACAATGGTGGTCTTATTGCAAAAATAATTTTGTATATACTTTTTGATGGAATATTTACATTATTAAATAAAAATGTGTTCACACTATATATTCACATCAGGTTGATGGGTGTGAACTAATTTGGTTTTTAACACGTTCTTGCATGCCACAGTTTGTTTGTTTTTTTTACCCTTAATGTCATGCACTGTATATATTGTTGTGGTGTCAATATAATCCATGTGTACTGTGTGGTGTATATGTGAGATTGCATCTTTTGTGAGCTTGTGTCTTTGTGCATATTTTATGGCATTCTTTTTTATTTATAGTGTGGATATTATATATCCTGGTCTTCCCCACTTAGCTTGCTAGGTGTTTTGTTGCCTATGCCCCGTGTGATTTGGGCTATGGCCGACGATGGGCTGCTTTTCAAGTTCATGGCCGGAATCAGCCCCCGCACCAAAACCCCAATAATTGCAACCCTCACCTCGGGCATAGGGGCAGGTGAGACACTAACATGCATGTTGCAAAAAAAAAAAAAAAGCATTCATACATATACATTGAGGCTCCTTTTCACACTGCTGATCTATGCTGTGATGCAATTGTTATGCCTGTAGTCAGACTCATCTTATTGTGTCTCTGCTTTGTCTAACCTTAGTCAGTGACTTAACTTTTCAAATGAAAAGTGATGTTTTCCACTTACATCTCAGTGATGTAAGGAAGATTTTAAAAAAATCTAAGTAAACCGCGCTGTGAATTAACCTGAGATTGCAGAATAAAGGCATGTGGCTTACCTTATTTGGTATTTTAAGAGAGAGAAAATGTGCATGCTGGCATGAGATTAACCTTGGACCAACATCATGACCCTGATGCTCCAGAGAGCAGCAAATCCAGTATCATGTCGCAAAAAACTTCCCCTTTCTGCTACTTGACTTCCTTCAGTCATTCAATTTCTCCTATTGTTCTTCTACTCTGCGCCGAAAACTGTCATCCCAGTCTCATCTTCTCTTTCCTACTCCACCCCAGTCTGTTGGGTTCCATGTTCCCTCTACCCCGTATCATCTTTGCCATGGCTCGGGATGGCCTGCTCTTCTCCTTCCTGTCCCACGTCAGCGAAAGAAAAGCCCCCATAACTGCCACTGTGATTGCTGGGGTTATGTCCGGTAAGATAAATAAATACAGGAGGGACCATTCATGATTTGCAGGGAAGTTGAGAGGAAGTGTAAAACCCTCAGCATCACCATGGTTAGTTTTGTTTAGGTCAGAGCCATGAGGGTTGATTACTGTAACTTGTCTGTGACCATGAAGTTAGGACCAGTTTTACCTGCACTTTCCAGACTAAAGTTCATGCACAATAATACAGAGAGAGAGAGGGTTTCTTATTTGAGCAGTGGGAAGTAGAAGAGAAGGCATGTTTGAAGGGGGAAAGGAGAGGAGGTATGGGACTGACTGAGTACAAATACATGCATAATTATTTAAATTTGGGTACTTGCCAATACTGAGTATGTGTTAATACCATTACAGCAAAAATTATTTTGAAAAGTGAGGCCAAATCCTGCTGTATACTGAAAACACTTGGGTATTTCATTTTTTTCTTCCAGGTATTTACATCGAGATATGTTAAACAATGTAGAATGTAGTTTGTATGGAACACCAAATGTTAGGTGAGTATAGGAAATATAATAACACATAGACTTGAATTAGCTTTAAATGAATAAGACTTAATATTAAGTAGGAAAATCCTTTGTTCGTGTTGGTTCTTTAGATGTTTTAAAAGTCACTTGTGATGAAGGAGCTACAGGACGTTTCACCACATCCTCTGGACAGTCTAGCAGAGCACAGGTTGCGGTCTGCTCTACTTTTGTCATCATTGTTTATTTTAAAGTATTTCCAAACTGCTGACCTGGCAACACATCCACTTATTGCAGCACACCTGCTCAGCTCACTTGAAGATTAGTGAAGTATCAGGTGCAGCAGTATCGGAGCAGTTTTACAAATATAAAATAGGAGTACACGCGGGCAGCATTTGGTACGGTGCCCGATCCTGAATCGGTGCATCCCTAGAGGCAACAAAGAGTATGTGGCTGTTCACTGACTTGTTTTTAATGCAAAATTAAATCACTATCTTAAAAATGAATTTTTTAAAACTTTTTATCAGGTAAACACATTTTTTTAATCCGTTTCCCTTCTGTCTCTTGTTTGTTGAAGCTATCATGGCCTTTCTGTTTGACCTGAAGGACCTGGTGGACCTGATGTCAATAGGGACGCTCTTGGCCTATACATTAGTGGCTGCCTGTGTCTTGGTGCTCAGGTCAGTGGGGATACGAATTGAAAAGAGCATAGCCTGAACATTAAGCTGCTTTCAGACAAGTACTAAGGTCTGAACATTTCCCAGCCTATGGAGGAAACGGCAGGAAAATCTGGGGAGGTTTCACAATGACCCCTTTCACCTGATTGGTCTAGATGTTTTTCTGCTGTTGTGAACACGTCTGACCAAACAATCTCCTTCTGCATTCTTTATATGCAAACAGCAGGCTACCAAATAAATCATTTTCTGGAATGTATGTCTAAAAAAATGGCATTATAGGGGTTTCCTTGCAGAATGCTGAATTTCCACATTCCATCTTAGCATTGGACTGCAACACTTCACAGTTTGATCACCAACTTCCACATACCACATTGATTTTAAAGTCTAGTAATGTCTAGATTTGCAGACAAGCACTCCAGTTTTAAAGATCACATGTATGGGTAAAACAGATTCTTTACCACTAGGTATATTATGAATAACTTAAATTTGACAATAAAGCATGCTTTGCTCTCCTAACTGTGGGTAGCAGCTAGTTTCAAGGCATATGAATGTGAAGTGTTAAGCTCGGTGAATGTGTGTTTAATGTCAGGTACCAGCCGGAGCAGCCCACTGTGGCATATGAAATGACCACTGCTAAAGAGGAGGCTGAGCTGAGCGACAACATCAGCGTGCCTAGTGTGGGCATGCTTCCTGGTCTGGAGGAAAGGTTTAGCTTCAAGACGCTGCTGTTCCCAGATAATCCCGAGCCATCCACATTGTCAGGCTTCTTTGTCAATACCTGTGCCTCTGTCATGGGTAGGTGATCGAGATTTACCTTTTGTACAGAGATAAGATAAGAAGAAAATGAGGAATCAATAAGTGAACACATGTTAGAACAAAAGTAATCCTTTATTTACATAGAATCCGGATGATGAGTCATTTAAAATCTGAATACTGAGTCTGGAGGATGAAATTATATGGCACTTGAGCATCAAATAGTATAAAATGGATTTTACTGCTCCTTCAGCTCCTTCAGCTTCAGTTTTATAATTATTTTACATATATTTTTCCCTTTGGTGTTGAATCTGTGGTCGTTTGTCATTTCCTGTTTATTATACTAATTTGAGACGGCACTGGGACTGAGAATTTCACCACTGTTAATGATGTTGTATTGTTAACAGCAAACTAATACAATAAAAATCTTGAATTTTGTCCTGCAGGAATATTAATCCTGGTGTTCAGTGTGCTGGCAGTGCAGGGAGGCACTGCTTCCTGGAATATCGCAGCCCTCAGCCTCATCTTTGTGGTGTGCCTCTTCCTCACCACCATTATTTGGAGACAACCTGAGAGCAAGACAGTGTTATCATTCAAGGTTTGATTCCAGAAACGCTGTGTAAATTAGTGAGGATTAAACCCAACAGACGTGAGCACTTACTTTTGAAAGCCACATCTCCCCATGTTGAATTTCTTTGAAATGTCACTCCCAAGGTTCCAATGCTGCCATTCATTCCAGTGATCAGCATGTTTGTCAATGTCTACCTGATGATGCAGTTGGACAGAGGCACCTGGGTACGATTTGCAGTCTGGATGGCTATAGGTATTTAGACTCGCTTACTCTGCACCATATCGCATTGTTCAAGTTACGAAGGAGAAATTGTCTTTTTGCCTCAACATGATTCATTATAGTGTCTCATGAAAAATGATTTTTCTTTTCCCTGCTGTTGTATAACTCGGTGTAAATCTACACACCTTGCTTTAGTGGGAAATAATACAATAATATGAACACACTATAAAATTTATTTTATGCTGATTTGACCCATAGTCTTCATCACAATATCTTATGTTGTGTTTTGGTTGCGGACGATGTCTTATGCGTTAAGTTTTGACTTTTTTTCAGTCAGTTGGCATGACAACTAATGGATGTTGGCTAAAACATTTTCAGTTTTAGTTCACTGTAATGCAGACAATGATGAGAATTCTGCTTCTGCTTTCTCAGGTTTTGCAATCTACTTCTGCTATGGTATTCACCACAGCACAGAGGCTGCCACAGCTCGCTCGTCACCAAACACAGAGATGATGGACATCAAACATGACCAGGAAACAGAAAGCCTGGCTCTGGAAAAGGAGGCCTTCCTTCACAATGGAATCCTTGTTGGGGAAGAGGACGATGGAGATTTGTAGGAAGCATTTGAACATGCTACAAACATTACAAATTCCCAGGGCGCCATTCTGTCTGTGTAAGAGTTTTTCTGTAAGGACAACTGTAAATCCTTCACCGGCAGAACTCCTTGTTGGGGAGAGTAATGATAAATAGGTTTGACCTGATATTCACACTCCTCTTTTGTTGTCCAACAGCTGAGTAGAGCACAGACGGCTGGTAATAATATTAATGTAAAAACCGAACTTTTTCTGCCATAAATCATGCGTCTTATATGGAGACACTAAATTGAGTGTAGGTGTGAATGTGAGTGTGAATGGTTGTTTTGTCTTTGTCTGTATGTTGGCTGGTGACTTGTCCAGGATGAACCCTGCTTCTTGCCCAATGTCAGCTGAGAGGTTCAGCTCCTTGTTATCTTGGCTGTCTGAAGAGGGAGCGTTCATTCTTGAGACATGAAACATGTTAGTGTTTGAGGGAGACTCGGAGATGGTGTGAAACCATGTTTGTCTCTGTTCGTGTTGGCTCATAGTTTCCTCTTTGAAGAGTGTCCGAGTACCATTTCTGGTCGTACAACTTTGCATATAGGATAACACAACTGTCATTTGGGTGTCAGAAAATTTTGCAATAATAGTTTCATGATAAAGCATTGTAGCTACTGTTTGTGTCAGTATCAACCCAGTCAGTTAAATATAGGTTGATAAGGATATTTACATTCATTGAGGCCTAATAAACTCCTAAGTAATTGATGGTGAAACCCTTTAACAGTCCTTCCTGACAAGTAGAGGCTTGCACATAACATGCTATGGCACATTTGGCTTGTCAGTGACCTAAATACCTTTTTTGTCTATCAACAGAACTGGTTGGCAGGGCCAATGGCTGCAGGAAGCTGTAACTTACACTTTCCACATGTCCAACTTGAAATCTAAAGGATTATATTGATATCATGTCTGCTGCAGTTTGTTTTGTTTTTTTACTTCCAAAAAGAAACTGGCTTCAAGTGGAGGTCTGGATTGAGGCAAGAGAAGCTGTTATCCACCATCATAAGCCATAGATCTCACTGTAAAATTAGAACATGCAGAAAATTCTACATAAATAATATATCTGTTTTGAAAGTCTGCTTTACTCCTAAGCTTAACTTTTGATTTGTAATAGCCTTTCAACAGATAATTTAATGCTCCTAACAGTAATACAATTATGGCAGTTGTTGAAATTTTATTTCTTTATTTGATGCATTTAATAGACTGTGAGAAAATATGGATTTGATTTGCGAACCCTGATCTATGATGAACATCATGGTGCAGTTGCTGTATGCCAGTTAGCATCACTTATCACTAGATAATGGTGGATTTTCACAGTGCTGGCTGCTGTGTTTGTTTGTTTTTTTGCTTCCATAGCTTTTAAGATTGTTTCTCATCTAAAAACAGTAATACAAGCCAATGTCTTTCTTAATGTTACATTTGGATTTATGTAAAAAAAAAAAAAATTTTAATAGTCCTTTTATTGTGTGTTTTGAGATTATAAATCTGAAACTAATATTTACTGTTAAGTCAAAGCCTATGACGATTTTGTCAGGAATACTTTCATCACACTTCAATTTGTATCATTATTATTCATTATATTCATGTTTTTTGTTTTTCCTTTAAAACCCAGCCAACAAAAAATACTTGGTATTGTCATTGATTGAAAGTTATTAATGACATGTGATTATATGATATTAAAGTTATCACACTTTTTTTACCTCTCAATTTGTATACTGTGGAGGCATTTGGGGAGTTCTTCACATCCATGTAATCACATGTATGTAAATGTTTATATTTTTTTGCAGTAAATTATTTGTAAGCTGGAGAAAGGGCTATTTGTCATTGTAATTTTTTTTTTTTTTATGACTACTGTTCCTTTTAATCGCATTAATCTGTCTTCAGGTTACTCTTGCTTGGTTTCTCTGTACAAGACAACCACAAGACGTAACCTCAGGGTTGGCAAATGTATTGCCTGCCCTTCCTTTTTTCCTGAGGTTAGTGTCCTTTTTTCATTTAATAATGTGCCATTTCTTAGAAAATAGTCAAATAAATTACTTGGAATAATTGCATTTGTTTCCGAGAATTGAAATTACACGTGTACCTATTGTATATGTGTAATGTCGTTTGGGACACATCGGTGAGTAAAGTCTTCACTGAAGGACATTTTCCTTTTGCTACTGTATGCTACTACTACATTTTAATGAAAATGTAAAGACAACAATTTCAACACATCCCGCGGCAGGATCTCTGGAGGGCCACACAACAGAAGCACCTGAACACTGTGAAAATAATTGCTTAAATTGCACCCTTGGTCTCTTTGGTTCTACCTGCTGGTGATATCAGCAGGTAACTGTGGAGGAGACAGTTGCAGCCAGACAGGAACCTTTTAATAGTCACATCAACATGGTGACATTTGCTTCTGTAAATTATGATTTCCTAGTGGGTTTTCTTGCTTTGTTGTTCTTGTGTACGTTTTGGTGTTTTCATGCACACCTCCTGTAAATAAAATGGAACTTTTAAAAACAAACGTTTCACTTTGATCCAGCAGAGGGCGTCCACGTGATAGACAAGGAAAAAAGAGCCGGACCCTCAGCAGAAGGATGCTCTGCGAGATGTCGGCTGCAGCATCAGCACCACTCCATCCCCCCCCCCCCCCCCCCCCCCCCCCCCCCCCCCCCCCCCCCC
>JAFBJR010000047.1:1536451-1666834 GCA_016785285.1 Brachirus orientalis
TAATATTTATTATTCACGTCAATTTTATCCTTAAATGTATTGGGTGTCGCTGTATCTTCATTTTAAAGGTGATATTGACTGTCATTGCTTTGTTTTTCAGGCAACTGGAATGGAAATGAATCTGTCGAAGAATGTGATTTCTTGCGGGGACCCAGGTATGACTAACTCGTTCGATGAATAAAGTTGCATTAGATAGTTATACAATCCATGACTTGTTACAAAACTAGAAAATGATACTTTTGTCTTGGTTTTAGTGCTAAATTTCTTGCGTGTTGACAGTCGTCTGCTTCCAGGCGCTAGTGTGAGTGCGGTGAACTTAGGCTCGGGTTAATGATGACACGACGATTAGACGCAGAAATCAAATGAAAGGAGGCTGAAAGAATGTTTTTAACTGTATGACCTATGGCTGAGTTGTTTTTGTATCTGCATATGATGACGACGAGCTGGCCTCTTTTTGCCTTTGTAAAAAAAATAAATAAATAAACCAGATGGAGAGCAAAAAAAAGCTTGATTAAGAACAGAGTTTTGTGTTATTGGCACAAATTCGGATTTAGATACGATAAAAAAGATTGGCTGTCTGAAAGCCTTGATATTTATAATTACAGGCCAAATAAATGGTGATGTAAACTGCTACATAGACTGGGATCAAACTCAAACGTGTGAACAGGGTGAAATTCAGGCGAAACCCACAAAATGCACTGACTTTTATTTTTTTGGAAGCTTTTCTTATACGAAACCCATTTTACGTGTGTTTTGACACACTTAGAGCCCGTTCCCACTCAAACCAAATTGTTTTCTTTAAACCCCTCAGCAAGCAAAGGCTGTGGTGAATCTCTGCACAGATTGAAGCTCTGCTGAGGGTGTAAAATATTTCGTAATAGACATTTGTCTCCTCCAGGTGGTTCCACACTGAAGGTCAATTGTTTTATTTACACCTGCGTCCTCTCTGTCAGGTTGTTTGTTGGTTGTCAGGCTCCAGGTCAAACAGGCCTTGGACCGACAGTGAAGCCATCACCAAGGCAATAATCAGCTCTGTCCTTCTCTAGTTACCCACCGTGTCCAGTTACACCTGGCCTTCAGTCTTCTCCCCCTACTTTAATTTTCTATATGCTTTGTTTGTTGGCATCGCTCTCACCTTCTCTTTAGGTCTCTTCATTTAATAGAAAAAAAACTAAATGCACCCGTTTCATATGTTTGGTATGTGATTAACGGCGCTCGCCGAGTTTATTTTCACTTCTGTGAGTAAAAATATGAGTGTTTGCTTTGCCACTAGCCTTTAACCTGCCCTGCCGGATGGAAAGGCTTTTTAAATCATCCATCACACGCAAGTGCCCTTCGCAGCAGAGGAGGAGCGGAGGGATGGGGAGTATTTAGATTTTCCTCTCACCATCTATCAGCCAGTAATATCGCTGCTGTGGCACGGAAGGCTGCAGAATCCTCAGTGTTTAATCTCACTGTGTTGTAAATCCTATACTATTCCTGTGGTCCAGTTTGTTCAGTTGGATCTTATTTTTTCAAATGAAATCATTATGAGAAAGGGGCGAGGCTTGAGCCACTGCAACTGACCTATGAGAGTGTCCAAATAGAGTTGGGCACCCTTTTGTTGTTTATTTATGATATAGTGATTTTATTACTTATTCTTTTTTTTCTTTTTTCTTTTTTTTTAAACACAACAGCGATGCGTAAACCCATTAACTTCCAGCTAGCACGTACCCATTCACCTTGGCAGCCTGCATAGTAAAAACCACCTGCTGACACTGCATGGGTGACCAGGTTGACCAGTTCACATAATTACATAATGCATCATCTACTGCTTTCCGCTAACTCTTATGTTTGGGTCACATGCTGCAGCTGAATTTGTTCATCTTCCCAAACTAACCATTTTTACGCACGTGACAATGTGACAAAATGAGTATAGAAAAATGTTTCCCTGACCAGGGGTGGTTCAGTTAAATACTGTAATGTTAAAGCAAAACGCCGATTCTCATACACAATAATTAAAATTAATTAAATAAAATAAGTAAAATTAATTATAATTGTTAATTTAACACTGAAAATTCTTAAGTGTTATTTTAAAGGTACACTGGAGTAATGTTAAATTAAATAACTGTTACTTATTCACAATATTGGGTTAATACACTCTGATATAGTGTTAAATTTAACACTTAACTGTTAATGGTACACGAGTTAAATAATTAAATAATCTCCAATTGTGACTTTAGAATTGCGTTAAATGTAACTGTTACTTTAACATTAAATGATAATTGAACACTTCTCAGTGTGTGTTTAGTCCTAATCAAAACCGGTTATATGGATTCTTCTCTTGTGTTGTTACTTTATCAAATATGAGGCTTTGACATTGTTGCAGACAGAACAGACCACCATAGTGCATTAAGGAGCTAGAATCTCACTCACTCACTCATTTTCTACCGTTTTGTCCTCCACATGAGGGTCGCAGGGGACGAGCTGGAATCTGCTTTTAAATGTAACTTTTGAAGAACCATTTTTTACTCAATTCACCCAAATGACGTCTGACCTATAATGTGTGGAAATGTAACACAGGGTCCATGTATGAGTCCTTCCTCCAGAACATACTCTGTGCAGGGACACACTGAACAAATATACAGAAAAGCCTGTTGCTTGTTAAGAGGCTGCACAATTGTCTTCTGAAGGGGCCTTCGGGGGGAGTTTTCTGGTCGGACCGGGATCTCCTGTCACACAAAGGCCGAATGCTCAAGACTGGCGCCGGTGACAGTCCGAGTCTAAAACGATGGGGCTAGAGTCGGTGCGCAGTTATTCACCTGGGACTGAACTGGGTCAGATTGAAGACAGACTATTCTATATCTATACAATTATTAATTGGAATTCTTCTGTCTCCTGTCTTTCCTTTGATGGACAACTTTTCCAACACAGGATCAGAAACTGCTGCCTCTTTATAATTTGACATAATGCTGTGATATCAGACCATTCCTTTTTCTTAAAGCAATAAAAACGGTGCAGGTCTACTGAAACTACAATCACATTAGCGCACGCAAAAGGTGTGTTACGCAAATATTGGCCCATGCGCTTCATCCAAGGCCCAGGTGAGAAAACTGAAAAGGAAGCGCAACTAAAACTAGGCTTTACAGCTTGTATTGGTCAAAATAAAAAAAAATAATAGAAGTCTATTTGATTTTTCTCAATGCGGTAAACGTATAGCACAATAACTTCAGACTGAATGAAAATCACGTTTGTTATCCGAGTTTTTTATACACGCAAAACGTCTCTTAATGGCCAGAAAACACAACTTATAACAACATATAGACCAATATACTGTATGTTTTATGAAATGTAGGTTAAATTCTCCCCTGGCTCTATGGCAGTGTTATCTAAATCACCCCACGTGACAAAATAGTTCCAGTCTCCATTGTGGTAAAACAGATAAGCCTATAAATAGTAACACACCAGTAACCAATTAAGTGATGTCCGGGCGGCTGCAAAAAGACACCAGCTGTCGTCTCACTATACACGAATTTTAAATAAGACTACACCGTCTAACAGGAGACAATTTAGGTTTGGAGACGATCTATATTAACTGCGGTACATTCAGGTTTTCTGGAATATATAACAGGGGCATCTATTATTGCGCTGAAAGGAGTAACCACGTGTTAGTTTTCATGAAGATGGAACGTGAACTTTTGTTTGAGTTCGGAGAAGACAGATGTTCTGTCAACAGAAAATGATTCACCGACATTTTCGGTAGAAATAAGTCTGGAGTAAAAACCAGGACCTCAACGAGATCCTGTGTGACACCTCGGTTTTTTGTTTTCAGTGCTCAGTCATCAGAGGGGAGTTAACAGAGAGACACTTGTCCGATTGTGTCACACGCACAAACATCGGTCTTCTTATCACCTTTAATTCCGCAGAAACACAACAGGGCCGTGACAGCAAATGTTTATTCAGTTCAGTAGATTGTGCGTGCGTGTGCGTGTGTGTGCTGACCACCTTCAAATATGCCAGCGCGAATAAAAGGCCCATTTTACTCTGAGAGCAGAGCTGATACAATGCGCGCTCCCGACATCTGAAAAAAATCAGGTAGACACTGCAAAAAATGACGTTCTATCCAAACTGCCACTGCAGTGGATTCTCAAGTTAAGAATTATTATTATTATGATGATTATTATTAGTCATTTAATATGATTTAAATGGCTCATAAACGTCACCAAAGACATTTTCTTAATGGTTCAATTAATTAATGGCGCTTTTTTTCCCCTTCACTGGCTCCAGTTTGACGTCAGAATAATGGTGTCTTGTTTGGGTGGATACTTTCTTGCAGTGGACAGGTGGGTGGGACTGCTCATTTTGGGGAGGTTAAACAGAGCAGATGGGTGGGTCTCATGTGTGGGTTGGAGAGCTGGAGCTTCCTTTCGTTCACAGCGGGCAGAAGCTTTTCCGTGCAGCGGTAGAAGGAGAGCGCACTGGGCCGACACTGCTGCACCAGAGGGTGACACGGGGACTGCGAGTCTCAAGGCTTGATTTGGTTGAAGAACTCTGTTGGAAATTCTCCCTGCATGGTTCACCCTCCCATGTCGTGGTGTGTGTCTGGCAGCGGGAGGAGTTTTTATATATGTACAGCGTTGCTGTTGAGGACAGCCCTGTGCAGCCCCAGGATTCACTCCGTTTCCTTTTTATACGCATCCTTCTCTTCAAGGTGTGATGAATTTGGACAGAATCGCAGAGGCAGTGAGAGCGCCGCCGCCGCCACGCGACGTGGGCCCCGCGTTTCATTTACCGAGAACGTCAAACAGCAATCGAGACACTTTAGAGAACTCAAGCAGCGAGTCTTCAGACACAGAGTTGGCAGGTACACCGTCTGAGTGCTTCCAGCAACTCGATTCCTTCTTTATACGTGCAATAACTTCATTTTACGTCTCCCTATGTGCAGGTGTGCGCTGAACTGTTACAGAAACTGTCTCATGTCGTTATACAGAAAAATGAGACATTGTTTAAAACCTCTTTGTCCCACTGTTTACTTATTCTCGCTGCAATGATATGTATGAAGTCCACCAGAACCCATTCGCAGTTTATCTTAGTTGTGTTTGTTCTGCTCTTGTAGTTTAATACGCATAAATATAACAAAATATGGGGCATAGTCTGTTTTTTGGAGCAGTTACACCCTCATTTTTGTTTATTGCGCTGGCTGGACTGAATGTTTGGCAGGATCCAGAGGCCTGTCAGAAAAAAATGTGCAGAACAGCCTGGCCTGCTGTCAGTAAATGCATTAAAACAAGCTATAAATATTGAGTCCATCAAATCTGGACTAAAAGTCAACGTTAACTCAAAGCAGCTCAGTATCATAATTCTTGGAAAGTTGTTTTTTTCCCCTTTTTTTCCTCCAAGTTTTTAAAGAAGCAAAAGCTGTCTCTTTCTAGTCTTGGCTCTTATTGCATTGACCAATCATTGAAATAAGTTGCTAAATTAAAAACATTTATTGGCAAACATTCAAATGAGTATTTCTTTTTTTACGTGATTAACCTTTGCACGTGTTGATGCTTCAGTATAATGAGGCAATCTTGTTAGGACACGAACGTCAGATCGAGATAAGAGCGATGAGACCTCGCCATAAAGAAAGTCTTATTGACTGAAGGCAGAACTAAGTGTGTTCAACAGCAGCGAGACAAAACTACCATACAGCTTTATAAATATTTGGCTTTAAACTCTCACTTCCCATCTCAAGCGTATGTGTTTTTTTAATGAAGTGCATAGTAAAATATTTGCCTACAGCTTTAGCTTCGTGGTTTTCTTGCTTACGGGCCATTTTCAGCTATTTACCCAAAGCCCTTGGTTGCATTTTTCCTTCTTTATTTAGATATTATTTGAAGTACAATGCAGCTACAACACGCAGTGATTTCAGTCTGATTTACGATACACAGAAAAGGAGAGGAGTGCCGAGCACAGGAGCGATGACGGGAACGCGGACGACCCTAAGAAGAAGAAGCAGCGGCGACAGCGGACTCACTTCACCAGCCAGCAGCTGCAGGAGCTGGAAGCCACTTTTCAGAGGAACCGCTACCCGGACATGAGCACCAGGGAGGAGATCGCTGTGTGGACAAACCTGACCGAGGCCAGAGTCCGGGTAAGAGACCAGCAGGTTGACCAAGAACCGTGCGTAACGTGTGCGTAATACGTGCGTAAAGACGATCGTAAGCCTTTTTTTTCCACTAAAATTTCTTAAATTCTTACGCAAGAATTCTTTGATGCTTTGCCTTGATTGCACATTCTTACCAAAGTTGATAAAATTAATCTCCGAGACTAAAGGGTATACTAAATAGGAAAAAAGGTTATAAATGAAAAAAAAATTGTTTAACAAAGTTCCCCTCAAAATGTATTATTACAACATTAACAAACTCTCACTCACTCATCGTTTACCGCTTTATCCATCGCCAACAATATAGAGACGAACAGCATTCACTATCACATTCACACCCACGGTCAATCTAGAGTGTCCAATTAACCTTTGCATGTTTTTGGACTCTGAGAGGAAACCGGAGAACCCAGAGAAAACCCACACATATACTGGGAGAACATGCAACCTTTCTTGTTGTGAGGCAATGGTGCTGGCCACTACCTCGACGTGTTACAAACTTTAAAGTTGAAAAAAATCTCCTAAAATGGTGCAATATCAAAGTTTCCACAATTTACGTTTAATTTAAATGTAAATTCCTAAATCTGTCTCCCGTTATTAAATCACGTGCGCAATTTCAGAACCAGCAATATTTAAACCGGTTTAAAAAAAAAAAAAAAAAACACGTTCACACTTTGTTTGGTAGACAGGAAGCTGTTATCTGGGGCGGGGGAGACGCATGCCCTTTTTAGAGTGTATCTACGCTGCTAATGGAACCAGTGGAAGAGGATTTGTCTGCTGGTGACCTCATCATCTGTCTTAACCTCGAATACTTTTCGTGAAGTAAACTGTTCTTGTCGCCAGATTTACCTGCGGCTGCATGTCTGACCAAGCCAGGACCGCCGTTAGTCCGCAACATACATTCACAATGTTTGTTGTATTAAACATATAATGTTTAGTCTTCGGATATTAAAAGTGCACAGTAGGGTCTTTAAAAAAAAAAAGAAAGAAAAAAAGGTTGTCACTGTTCTGTTTACACACGCATTAAGGCTGGTTGCATTAAATGGGCGTGAAACGCAAAATCGTTGCAGCAACTGGCGCCTGACGGCCGAGCCTCACATAATCCACAGTCTCAAGTTACATACAAAATGCATATTGTTACTTAAAGTGCAAAAGGGGAAGGTTTCCTGTTTAAAATTTCTCAGGTCAAGAAGTTTGGAGCGTTGAATTTTCTTGAGCCAAGAAGGTCTGACTTACAACCGCGCAGCCTTTATTTTGGAAATAAAATATAAAGAGCGTGACGCCGCGCAGACTTAATGATCAATATTCATATAATAAAATATTTTGTCATTTTAAAGTGTATGTACTCTTCTTAATGTCGTGCGTATTTAATCAGGCCTGACAGATATATACCACGAGATTGAATTTCATTCCTGGGATTGAGTTTGTTGAACGTTATCGCATCGCTTAATTGGCTCGTTAATGTGACATTAAAAAACAACGTTTTTTTTGTTGTTGTTTTTTTTGAGGGGGGGGGGGGGTTGTGCTCGGTCCATGAAGTTGAAGCGTTTCTGGACAATGAATGGAGTAGACCGCGTTGCTGTCTGTCTGCGTGTTTTGTTTTTTTTTTTTTACCTCCGCAGCTCCCTGTCACATCTCTCTCGTCGTTGTGGACAATTTGTCCGCAGCACCGTGTTCCCTGCGCGGCTATAAATAGCCTCCACGGGCCGGTGTGATGATACCACTTGTAAACTGTTACTACTATGAATTAAAAATGACTCGCAGAGAGCGTCAACTAACGGCTCTTTTGTCAGGGTTCGATAAGCACTGAGGAAATCCAGAGGGACGTTTCTGATTCATCTCCATTCATCCACACTGCGCCTGTTTGACTCGTGCTGTAAACTAGTTGGTCTTATTTTGAGCAGTCTGACCTACATACGCACACACAAGTGAAGGCATGTAAGAGTTCTTTAATATAGTGAGATGAATAAATGTAAATTAATGTTTATTCAACATCGTTGCCTTAAGCTCAACTAAGTTAAATGTGTTATTTACTGAATGCATTTTTTTTTCATTTGATTTTAGTATAATTAAAACATAACCTCCTCACCTCCATAACTTCATTGCAAGGCCATTTATAATTATTTTTATATAGTTATATAACTATAAATATTTGCCTTTAAAAATAATATATTTGAAAATAAAACATATTATCTAAATGAAAGCAGATGTTTGAAACTGATAGCGCAGGTTTTATATTCACATTTAGAATTCTTTATTATTTGAACACACCACTGCTGCTGTTCATTTAAACAATAAGCTGCTCCTCTGTCCCACTGCAGTGACTGCGGGAATTTTTAGATTGAGACCAAAAGGAATTTAACGTTTTCTCCCAAGGAAAGAGAAAGTAAAACAGCTCTTGAAATTAATAAGTGGTATATTTAACCATTTAACAAATATAGTGTGTGTCTGTGTGTTCATTTTTCAAATGATTATTATTGGGACAAAATACGATACAATTTTGTCTGTGTTTACATATTTGACATCTGAGAACATTAAAGCAATGCCGAATTTTTGATTGAGCCTCTTAAATATTTACCACCAAAATATAATTTAGCCTAATCAAATGTAATCAATACAGATTTGTTTCTATTTTAAAGATTTTACACACAATGTAGGTTTGTGTGTATTTACAAACACCCTGAGGGCAGCAGCAGAAAAGTTGGGTACTGCCTTTCCGAAAAGTTACTTTTGTTCCACTAGACTTTAGCCTATCATTTTTCAAAATTACATAATTTTTACTGATAATAAATTCAATTTTAGATCCGGAGACAGTGGCGTGTGCAGATATTTCAGGGGGCAGGCTGTCAAATGAAAAAAGGGCACCCCTCATAATTATTAATTAAGAAACAAAGCATTACAGTGGTCAAATTGTGCTAACTTACAAATTTATTTCAATTAACACACATGTAGATGTGCAATGCAACGAGTTTTTACAAAACTACTGTCCACAAAAAAGACTAAAGTAACTAAACTGCTATTTGTGAACATTGTTTTAAATTCTAAAGATTGATGCAATGGGGCCACGTAACAAATACAATAAAGATTAAGACCATTAAGTGATAACCATGGGGGGATTCAAGAGTTGCAGTAGCCCTTGTAAATAAAAACATGGATATAATTAAATGGCAATAAAACATTAAACAATCAATAATTAATATAATTACATAATACAATTACTGACAGCAATCTAAAGAAAATTACATCAAAATGCGAAACAATGACAAATACACAATTGTATACTTGTATACACAAGTATGACAAAAAATAAGTATACACTGTAATATGTGCCTGAAATGGTATAATTAACAGTATAAACAATTATGGTTAACTGAAATAAAATTATCTATTGTCTATTATTATCAATTATCAATTGTCTATCAATAATGTAGCAAAGTGATAAAAGTGCAATCATATGTGTATAATATAGATAAGCCTACAACTAAATCGAATTAGAAAATATTTGACAGTGAATAATGATTATTTTTTTTAAAGGAATCGTTCGGCTTTTATCTGGTTTGTGAAACAAAGAGCATCAGTTGGCCCTGGGGTTCACGTCTGCACGTCCGCGCCTCTGCTCCGCTGTCCCACCGCTGACGTCCACATTCTAACGTTGTGCGTCTCCTACAGGTTTGGTTTAAAAACCGCCGGGCCAAATGGAGGAAGCGCGAGCGGAACCAGCAGATGGACCTTTGCAAAAACAGCTACCTGCCGCAGTTCAGCGGCCTCATGCAGCCCTACGACGACATGTACCCGGCCTACACCTACAATAACTGGACCAACAAGGGTCTCACCCCGGCGCCGCTGTCCACCAAGAACTTCACCTTCTTCAACTCCATGAGTCCGCTCACCTCGCAGTCCATGTTCTCTGCGCCCAACTCCATCTCCTCCATGACCATGGCGTCCGGGATGGGCCACTCCGCCGTGCCGGGTATGCCCACCCCGGGCCTCAACAACATCAGCAACCTGAATGGGATCGGCACTTCCGGCATCAACTCGGCCATGTCCTCAACCGCGTGTCCGTATGGACCTCCCGGCTCTCCGTACAGCGTTTACCGGGACACTTGCAACTCCAGTCTGGCGACACTCAGACTCAAATCCAAACAGCATCCGACGTTTGGATACAGCGGCCTGCAGAGCCCCGGCTCCAGCCTCAACGCCTGCCAGTACAACAGCTGACGAGCCAAACGCTGGCCTTCCCCTTTTTATAAATATGAATAAAGATATAAATATATATGTGTATATGTGATGAACGGAGCTTATAGAGGCTATACCTGCGCTTTGGAGAGAGGAAAAAAATAATCAAAGACAACTGGAAGAGTTGCAATCATTTTCATTGAAAAAGGAAAACATGGATTATGCGGGTTTTCTGTGATTAACAATGAACTTGCACAGCGATTAAAATGTTCTTTTAAAAAAAAAACGATGAAGACGTGTACCGTTGCTGCATTGTACATGTATAAATGTAAATATATACAAGCTTTACATAAAACAGACGATGGGATTTTTTTTTTTTTTTTTTTTTTTTGGCGCTTGCTTGCTTTTGAAGACTCACTTGGGACTTTCTCGACCAAAATGAGGATTTTAGCAAATCCTCATTTTGTAATGAGGTGTGTGTAATAAAGTGTCGAGCCTGTCGTGAGTCCAAACTCAGACAGGAAAAAAAAGAAGAAATCTATCTGTCTTGTACATATTTTGTATACTGCTTTATGTGTGCTCCGTAGTTACCGTCTCCACGGGAAGCCAAAGGCCCGTTTGACTCCATTTTAACGCCTCCCGTCCACTTTACATTAACAAGCTTATTTTGCCATTTTGTTTTCAGGAAAAAAAAAACTACATGTTTGACTTGAGTGCAACGAGTTTTGTACAACAATGTTCAGATTTTCTGCAAAAGTGAGTTCATTCGCCTCAAGTGTATACAAAGGTGATTCCGATGCAGCCCTCGTGTGTTTGTGGCAAACGTGTTTTCTGTGAATAAACTGCAGGAAAAGAGGCTTATTTCAGTGACATGTTTTAGAGGAGTATTTGTCACACGAGGCGTGAAGTGAAAGTGACGTTTTTCCATCGAGGTGAAGATAAACACGTAACAGTACAGTCCACTGATCCATTCAATCTAAACGAGATTATAACAAAAAACACTGACATAGATTTATTTTATTATTATTTTGAAGATTTTGTTTCTGTCCCAGCTGTCTTCAACTATTACGCTAATTAAGACCACGTGAGAAAGAAATGCTGTTAGACTCAGAGGAAATTGGTCCACCCTAATATATTCGCACTGTCCAAACATTCAAACTTTGAAATCGTCTTATTCAGGCCCATGGATATTGAGTCCAAAATCATTTATGGGTGTTTTTTACCATTAGGCACACGGTTCAATTTGGATTCACTCAACTTTGGCAGGCATTCATACTTTTCTGTGTGCCTACTTTAGAAACACATACTTGTCTCAACTAGGAGCAGGTCAAGTTGGTTATTTATAGATTATTGACAGAATGAAAAAAGCTGAATAAATCTGTTTATAGGCAAAAAAACAGACTTAAGTGTCTCCCAAAAACAAGGGAAGAAAAAAAATCCTCTTACTCCTGTTGGCAACAGTCCCGGGCGCGTTTGTTTAAACACAAAAATGAATCAATAGCATATCTTGTTCTCCGACACGTGCAGAAATCCTCATATCTATATTACTCACATTAGACTGATATTAGCGCATAAGGCACATGAGGCACTAATGACTGTGTGTTTAACTGATAAGTGCAGCGGTGAGGGGAGGATGCTTGGATTACAGAGGCACTTTAATAAACCATCAAATGTAAAACAGTCCAATTACGAATAAAAACAGCTCGTCACACTTGAATTTGTACATATATTAGATATGCATATGATAGTGTTGTGTGCTACAAGGCAGCAACGTGAACCCGTGTAACTTGTGCTGTTAAGTTATTTAAACACTACAGTAGAGGCTTAAGGGAGTATTTGATGGTTTCTTTTTTGCAATTTTATTTTTCTATATTATTTGTCATCCCAGAGTACATCGTTCATTTTCATTTAATTTGTACCGTGTGTCCGTAAGCTGAAAAGAAATTTGCGCCTTCATAATATTTCATTACAGTTTCTAGTGTTTAGAATTTCATTTTGGTGACCAAAGTCTCATTCTATGATATGAGAAACCCAGAGGACGCATTTTATTCTATATTTTGTCCACGTTTGTGTGTGTGATACTCTGAAGATCTCACATGTGTATCTACAATGTTCCTGATTTAATTTACCCATAGGTCAGATCATCTGGTTCATTAGAATTGGCTCTATAATATTCTACTTTAACGCGCATGTATAACTACACGGTGCATTTTATGGTTCATAATTTACCTTGACAAATAGACGTGTCTGACTTTTATCGGTATTAAAGTTCGTTAAAGACGCATTTTGATCATGACTGTGACATTTGCAAATGTCTGTTGCGTATGTGGCTGTGGCCCTGAAATAATCATATGCGTCTATTTATAGATAACATGCGGCGTTTCTATTCCTGCTGCTCTTTTTTCCACCCTGTCACGTGATCACCGAGGCTCCTTCTGTCGTCCATCTTCATCATTTGTAACAAGTCACAACAGTAACACCAGCGGCGTGCGCGGCGTCAAATTCTTTCCTTGGGCGCGCCCGCGTGCACGGCATGGGAGGAGCGTTTGCTCAGGACTGGCATGCGCACTGGCTGTAACAACAGCCGCACATTTTGATTTTTTCAATTGTCTGACGTGGAAATAAAGTCGCGTACTGTTCATAAAGTGATTCGAAACGAAAACAAAGCGCGCGCGCGCCACAATAAATGTTTCCCATAATTGTTATTCCTATTTGACCGCGCGCCATCGTGCACGCGCCTGACCCTGAGGGCAAAGTTCAACAAACCACTTTATAGCTGGTAAATATTTTAACTAGAGTTTCCTTGGTAAGGAATTCCCCGCTTCCATAGATATAATGTACAACATAGAATAGAATAGAATAGAATAGAATAGAATAGAATAGAATAGAATAGAATAGAATAGCTTGACAGCTGCTTGTGTTAAAACATGTAAATTGTAAATGAAAATATGCAAAGAATTTAGACAAGAGATTAATCTAGAAATTTCAGAAATTTTTGTGATGTCACCGCAGGCCTTTTTTTTTTTTTTTTTTTTTTTTACAGTTATCTGACATGACTGAAATGACAATGACTGCTTGACCAGCTTCCTTGCAGATTAAATGGAATATATATAGATATAGATATATATGTTTAAGAGCACATGAAGAGAAAATGCTGCAACACTACATCATCCCAGAATCAATCAACATTTGGTTTCAAAATCATCATCAACCCAACAATAGTGGCTTTCATGAGGTTACATGCTCGTCCTGAAACACAAGTGGAAAACTTCCAGACCCAGAGTCCAAAAAATGCATGATCTCTTAAGCTGCTTCATTCATATCTCCATCCACATGGTCAGTATTTTTTCCAACACTAAAGAGTAACATGAACTTAGATTGTATGCATACTACTATATAATGCTACTACTATGACATCTTTTATACAATATGAATACTTTTTATTATTCATCTTAACATAAAATAGTTTGTTTGTTTTCAAGCTGCCATAAGCATGTCTTGGCATCAAAAGCGTAAATCATATACGTTTGTCCCTGAAGATAACCAGGAAACAGGGAAATATTGAATACCCACTAGAGGGCGACTCCACTGGAATGGAAGTCTGTGGGAAAATGAGAACTTGTCTCTTGATTTATAATGTCAGTGCACATTTTCCCAAGGAGTTAATGGTCTCATTTTGTCAATGATATTCCTGTTTAGAGGAAAATAGAAAAGTACTCCACACATGATTGTGTGTGTGCGTACTTTATTGTGATTGACAGCTGGTACCATCCAATATACAGTAAGTGACTGGTTGATGTCTGTCTGTGGACCTCCATTTGCAAAACCTCAACATGGCACCAGCCAATTTGCAAATCTTGAGGCTTCAGAACAGTAGCTCAGATTCCTACAGGTGATGTCATGACTGATTGGTCAAAGGTCAAAAATATTTTTAATATTAGAGTTGAATATAACAATAGATGAGGTTATTAGGCTCAATACAGTAAAGAATTCAAGAAAGAGTGTTAATGAGTAGCAAATTCCAAATATTGGTATTTGCATATACAGTATGCTAAATGGCTGCAAAAAGTTGCAGCACAACCCCCTTTTTTAACAGCATATAGAGTCAGAAAGTACCACAACTTTAAAAAAAAAAAAAAAAAAAAAGACTAGAAGCTATACAACATGAATATTGCATGTGACTGACATCTGAGCAGTCTCTCCCTCCCTCCCTGCCCATGTGACGTGTCCTAATCCTCAAAACAAGCTCTGCAAAACAGTGGCCTTCCTTCAGCTATGACTGCAGCTTCTGTTAGTTTTCTACCACTGCAGCAACCGCTGCCACAGACCTCAGAGCTGCTCAACTAAACCTGAAATCTGCGCTACAGCTGCAGCATTTGATAAACACACAGAGTCCCTGTTTACATCTTAATCTGCAGTTTATTCAGAAGCACAGCCGAGACTCTGTCATATAATACAATGCTGACTCTGTGATCAAAGAATAGCATCAGGGGTCGAGTAGGACAAAAAGGCAAGCACCAGGCCTTCATCTTGTCCGTATGAGAGTGATGTTTATATCTCTCTGGGTGTTAGGCAGCTGCCATTGAACCCCAAAAACCGAAAAGACTGCATTGTGCTGACTAAACACATTATGAATATTTTATAAATCTTCCATGAAGCCATTAGTTTCCATTCATGCAAAGAACTTAAAAAAGAGCAAGGCAGGTCATGCATCACAGCAAAAAACTGCTTTTTATCCTCAAAGTAACTGAAAATAATGACAGACCATTCAACAGGAAAAGCAGCCACTGTGTTACATTATATTCTATACACATATTTCCAGTGTTTTTCATGTCTCTGCAGGCAAATCTGCCTTCAGTCCAAGAACTCAGACATGCATTGGAAAATGCCTGTTTGGCAATGATATTGAATATGATTGATTTAGAGAAAATGGCATTACATTTTCTAAATGGTCCTTTACCACTGCATTTCGCAAGGACATCACATTAAGGAGTACAAACGTGTTTTACAGTCACATGGACATGTTCAAATCTGAAACTTACAGTCAACAAGCAGCCCTAATGCAAAAGCAAATGAACAGACTGCCTCCTGAACTGCTGCTGACATTAGTTTGCCTTTGGATTACTGTTGTCATGATACTCCTATCACAAATAATAACTCAATATGTTGCATGTTTTCACTTTTGCTTGTTTCAAACGCACATTGGGCTATTTTATCTCCTTTTTTCAGAGGTTTGACCAAAGTACATACCAATTAAATCATTGTATGCCTTTCTGTCCACTGTTTTGTGGTGTGGACATTTCATGCTGCTCAGATAGACCATCATGAGTCATCATGAGATCCCTTGGTTCTCTTTGTGGAAATGATGCACAGCATTTAATCACATTTTGAGGAATAGTGAGCTTTCACTTTTATGAGAACAGTTTGAACACTGTATTAACATGACAACACACACTACACAAATTGAGGTTGATACAAAAATAGTTTTTTTTCGGGGTTCTTGTGAATGAACATGAGCAGCCTGCACAGAGCCATGACCTCAAATCCATCAACGCCTTTAAGATGAAGTGGAACTCTGATTACAAGTCAGGCCTCATCACTAAAACCACAGTGGTCAAGAAAATCCCTGCAGCCATGTATTAAAATCTGAGGTCTTTCTGGATAAGTCATTTCAGCGCTTCAACAGTTCACATCTCAGAGTAACAATCCAGTGTCCACATACTTTTTATATTGTCTATAATGTTGGCTTTCTCATAAATTGGTTACATTGAAGTAAAGCAGCATTTAACCTCACTTAATAACAAATCTCATATGCACAGTATTTATCATACTTTGCGCAAAACCACTAATAGTTAATCATATGACCATTTAGTGTAAATAATAATGATAATTATGTTCAGCATGAACATCTTGACATTTGGTGTTTTAAATGCATAGCAATGGCTGCATAATAAATCCTATAAATATTCAAAAGAAAATGTACCTGTTTATTTCCAGCAGTAAAATGTCATCTTTCCATGTTGGCAGATGTTGCAGGGTCTTCTGTCACTGCACGACATGTACAGGCAGTTAGACTGTTAAGAGTCTCTTGCATTCCGTCCTGTGAATAAAATAAAATAAAATAAAACGAACGAAGAATCACTTTGCTTTGAGAGGTGAGTTTGGCAACACTGATTTGATTGTTGTCCAGACGTTTAACAATCTAGTAATTTAATGTGGATTAAAATTAGAGCAAACATATACAACTAGTACCACAAAATTAAAAGTTTACAGCAAATGTGCGAGACATATTTTCAATGCAATCCATACTGTCAGTGGTATCTCTGCTTACAGATTAAGTATGCTGATGCCCTAAATAAAAGAGAGCAAAGAACATTAGTATTACCAGGAGCTGCAATAGTTAATTAATTAAATAAAACAAGTAATCAACTATTAAACAATTTTGATAATTTATCACTCAGTGGAGAGGAGATTTTAACCTTTATGATTCCACCTTCCTAAACACATCTTATCTACTGCTTTCTTTGCTCTACTATGAAAGTTAACAGAATATTTTATGCCAGGATGCCTCTTTTGAGGTTTTACAGACACCAAATTAATTCACAATGAAAACGAGAAAAGCACTCTGATAGCACAGACTTCCGTCAAGTAGTTTTTTTCCCCCTATATTGTGATTTGCACCCAAAATTATTAGTCCACAACCCCCTATTTTTTCCTATTCTGGTTCATAATATCTAGAATGTTTACAGGATCCGGATCAATCTTTGATATATTATAGAACCTATTGTGCCCTTATCCTGTATTTTTATTTATTTTTTTGCCAAGCATCCTGCCATCCTGCCAAGTAAGAAACACTTACATTGTCTCTTGATATCCCATGACAAGTACATTTCTAAACACTGAAATAAATGTCACTATACACAGTATTTTTAATGAGACAAAAGTGGATGAAATGGGATAAAGTGGCCTGTAGTGCTTCAGCAGACAGAAAAACTAGCATTCCACACAAAGTGTCCAAGAACCACCAAAACAGGAGACAACCATTTATGTTTTATCATCTACTATTTAATGATAAGACATTAAGAGCCACCAACATAGTGTCAATAGTAAGGCCCTAGTTTACCTTTGTGTACAAACTTGTCTGTAGTTTTCCTCCAGCAAAAGGATGTCACTTAGATTCACTCTCTTTTTCTACTTCCTGGTTGTACCATTTTTCTGAAGGGGGGGGGAATTTAGCTTAAACGTGTTTTCTTGTGTTTTGTTGTCTTTAATCAACCTGGTTGTTGCATATGTGTTTTAAATCGTGATTTCTTGTGTACAAAATTGTTTAAATTGTAAATGTATTTGTGCATGGCCACAGAGATTTGGCTTCCTTCTACTATAGATATCCACTGTGCTTTAGTAAGTCAGTGGGTAAATGTCAGGGATGGTACTGCTGCAGGAGTAATGTGTTGCTGCCACTCACAGGTATAGTGACAGACACATCCACTGATATTCACCTTTATCTGTTTAAGCCAAAGGTGAAATATTACATGCATGAAGGTGCATTCAGTGTATTGGAAATCACTGTATTCTCTGTACATACAGTAGTATGAACCCTGTGGTCTCTATATTCTGGTTACACACTCTCAACAATGTATATATTATTCTATTTTCCCATCGTATTATTTGTGTGGCTTTCCAACATCTGTTTGAACTTACTATGTATTTGAATTCAGTAGTTTAAGGCTCAGATGGAGATTTCACAGAGTTGAAATGTTTGGAAGTAGATAAAAATCAACTTGATGGAATAACAATAATGAGTTATAATGGAGATTTCTGTTGACAAATCAAAAACAATTTGTTTGTGGACTTAGTCCCTACAGTGTGAGTGAAAGAAAGAAGAGCAGGAAATAGTAGTAATAGTAGTAATCTGTGTAATTCTGGATCGAGCCAAGTAACGGCTAGTTTTACTTCTTTTATCTTGGAATTCGTCAAGGATTTCCAAAACTAACATTACTCATACAGTCTAAATCTGGTGAGCTCCATGTTCCACATGACGTAAGAATGATCTGTATTGATCGATTTCGAGGTATCAGGCTAAAGTTAAGCCGATGCTTTGAATATTAAATGCAATGCAAAACCAACATTTATTTTGTGCTGTACAGAGATTCTTTGATTTAAGGAGCTTAATATCTATGGCACAGCATTTGCTCACACAGTCCAATGAGCATTTGGCCATGTGGAGCATGCTGTTGCAAGCCCAAGTACAACAGCATAAATTACTATAATTATATGTGTCCTGAGAAAATCATGTAATTACCACCTTGACTCTCTGTATCGCTGTACCACAGTGACTCTGACAAAGCTGACACATGACAGTCATTTTGGGATTAGTGACTGTGTTGAGTCGAGCTACAGTGACTTCACAGCCTAGTTTGATGTGTGTGTGTGTGTGTGTGTGTGAGAGAGAGACAGAGAGAGCTGTGGGTGGCTGAGTAAAGAATGATACGCACTGGATCTACTTTGACATACTTTATTTACTTAAAAGTGAGCCACTCATCTGACTTCTTAACTCATCACAACACTGTAATGGTAGCAGTGTCAGTTCCTGTAATTTCAGAGACAAAGATGAAAAAAAACAAAAATCCTCAGCTTAACTGTTGCTCTCTTTGAAACACACACTTACTGGGGGGGGGGGTGACATAAAGAAGTATGGGAGATGGAGGAAATGACTAGAAGTGGCTACATCAAACATTTAATCAACTAGTGATGAATTTTATGGTTAATGGTAGAAATAAAATGTTGTATAAGACCACCATTATTTGTGAACTTTCCTCTTCTTTGTTTTTTTTTTTGGTTTTTTTTTGTTTGATACGATCCCATTAAAGTTACTCCCAAGATTGCCAGTCACTGTGACAAGGTCAGCATTTTAATTTGACCAGTTTAATTTGATTTACAAACAATTATAAGCAAACTTTATTAATTCAAGTGGATAGTGAACAAGGTAAACACTCCAGCCTACATGTTAAACATTAGTATGCAGCCACTGTCACTTTAAAGCCTCTCAAACTCTTGTAAGAAACAAAACAAAAACTCTAATAAACTCATATTTGTTTGTGGGGAAAATAACATCTTCAGCCTAATCCTCACCAATAAACAGCCGTTAAACAAAAACAGATTGTTTAGTAACTCAACAGTGTGATTTTACATTTTTAGACAAATCCTTAAAACAATGATATACTGTATCTTTTGAATGCATCATTTCTAAGGTAGTAACAGGGGTTTCCTCAGCTCATAAGATGTTACAAAATTTGTAATGCATGGGTTTCACAGGACACCTAAATACATTATGTAACAGACTTTCATATTACAAAATGCTTACTTCACTCTGGAATGAGCATGACATTCATTACTGAAATCCCACGTATCCTCGGAAAAAATGCTTTTCCTTTTAAATGGGAAAAGACAGCGTGAACCTGCCGTTTATCAGCAACACAGACAACAATATGTTTCTGTTCAAACAGATGAGAGCAGTCAGTGATCATCCAGTAGTCACTGCTGAACCACATGGGAAGTGCACAAACAAGATGTATTTGATCAAATAACGAATTCCATACAAATGTCTCGGCAAATGTCAAAACTCCTGCCGTGAATCCTATAACAGACAAGACCACATGTGTGGAGAATCCAAAAGCAGACTTAAGTCAAGACTGACTTTCTATGACATTGTTATCTCTATTTGGCAGTATCAAATAGCAACTACCGTTCCTCTGAGCCCATTCGCAAATAGCCCTAGGTGGGTAATTGCAATTCATACACTAAAGAAGAAATATGGGGTGTTATCACACTGCAGCTCTGTGGAAAAAGCCCAGAAAGTTTCTCTTCTGTTTGTGGCTTCTCCTGTGTGTGTTTGTGTACACTTGTATGTATATATTTGTGAGGTCTAAAAAGTGTACAAACCTAACTGTGTGGGGACATTTTGTCTGGGCCTCGCAAATTTAAAGGGTTTTTGCAGGGTTAAAACCTAGTTTTAGGGTTAGGATTATAATTTGGTTTAGGTTAGGATTGGGATTAAGCACTTTGTTGTGATGGTTAAGGTTAGGGCAAGGGGCGAGGGAATGCATTATGTCTATGATGTGTATTCAATAGGACTTAAAAACAAGTTTGTGTGTGTGTGTAAGGTCCCAGTCCATCTCTTTCTTATGTTTCTTTCATTGGCACTAGACAGTTATACTGGGGAGAATTATTATTTTTCCATCTCAAGGTCTACATTACCTGTGCCACTCATCTCTTTTCTCACAGGTTGTCACTCCTCTTGGACCTCAAACAGTCTTCCTTTCTTTTTCTGCTTCTTCCCTTTTCCCCTTTGAGTGCATGTGTGTGTAGGTCAGACTGCTAGTGGTGGAGAATTATTAGAAGCTGAAAACGGATTAAGGGGCCAGGATCCAGGGAGTTCAGTAATGGGAGGACTGGCTCGACCGCCTGCAGCTTCTGGCCATCAGCTGAGGCTAATTATCTGAAGGGGCCACATCTGGCTTGGTCTGGCCTGGCTTGGACTTGAAGGAACAGCTGTCTGGTCACTTAAAGTGCCACTCACCTTCCAGCCAAAGGCACTGGCCTTGCACTTATCAACAGAAATGAATGAATCATTTTTGATGTGTAGGGTGTACCACTATGTCAGCTGGAGTTAGGCATGTTTAGTTCATGTTGTAATATTGGCACTTTTATTTAAAAAAAAAAAAAAAAGGTCCTATTAGTGCTTCTTCAACCACCAGCAAGGTTCATTAGCACATCCCACAATCGAAGCTGCTGCAGGTAAAGGTCTCATCATGTTCTCTGATACACTGTAATATTCAGACAGGTCGATTTATGTTGGCAGTCATTAAAGACGTGCCCTTGTGTTTCCTATCTTGCACTATGTCTTCTTATAGAAAAGTATTTGCAGGAGTGGCTGCGTGGAGCTCATCCTGAAGTCATTTAAGACATATTAGATACAGAAGCTCTGTAATTTTGGTCAAAGCATGATAATACAAATTGGATGAAATGATGCCAAGTTATCTTTGTGAACAGATAAGCAGAATATCCCATTTCAGCCATGTGATTTAATGTGACCAACATGAACAGTATGTGGGCTTGGATGTCCTTCAGTGTAACAAGGAAAAACAATGTGAAATTGTGACAAATTGTTGAATTTCAACTCAGCCAGTCTGAACTTCAGCAGTATTGGATTTCATGAGCTTGAACAGAACTGCGATCCGGCACTGACCTGCATCTGAATGAGAAAATTCTTGAAGTTGACAATGAACTTCAACACAGCACATCTTTTCAATCAAGACAAATTGTAAAACTGTAAAATTGTAACGTATTTATTAAACTTCAGTTTTTTCCCCATTGTTATGATAAACATTTTAGCTTTGGAAACTATTATTTAATCTGTCACTGAACTAAGTGTGGTATTTTTCCTCTTTCTAGCCTATTTTACCAATTATTTCATATTTTTGAATCATACTGTTGCTAAAAGGGTATAATTTCTACAAATGTAAGTCAATTATCCAGTTGTACTTCATGCAGTATTTTGAAACACAGTAGTATTTCTACATTTACAATACCGAAATGGAAGAGTTGAGAAAAGAAAACTGGCAGCATGAAGTCAGTCTAAATAGGCTTTTCTTTCACTCCTCTCTCTCTATTGATCTTGTCCTGATGGCGAATCAGTCAGTAAAACCCAGCAGCCCTATTTGACTCATCCTCTTACCAAACCGTAAATCAAATAAATCCCCTTCCTACCGACTTTGACCTCCTTCTTAATTTGGCTCCACTAACCGAGGCCAAAGCAGAACATGTGGTCTGGTGAAGGACTGACAGGGAGAGTATCCTAGTCTGGATCATTGGCAAGTGTTGGAGTGCTGCAGAGCAATTACACTCCATTCTAATTCCATGTGTGAAAACAAACACGACTGAAAACAAGAAAACCACACAGTGACACACACAATCATGTGTAATCTGCCAGAAAAGCCAGTGATGGAATTCAGAGTTTTCTACAAAGCCTTAAAACATCAATTTATTCCAAGAGTCAGAGCTGGGCTGCATTATCGTACATTGGTTATAAAAACAATGCTGGTTTAAGATTTATTCTTATAATATGCTTAAAGAAAATACACTGTAAACAAAGAAACATGAAAATAAAATATTTTTTTCAGCTTTTATTGGAGACGAAAATCAAGGGCGGGATATGTGGACATGAAGGAGACATGATTGAAAGGTAATATGAAAAAAAAAATTACACCGACAGTGAAATTGCATCAATAAACTTGGCCATCTTGATGTCCCGTTTCGATAGGCCCCCACAATCATGTGTGGTTAATGTTACCTGGACCTGTGAGGAAATAATAAGATAATAAGATAAGTCAGTAAAATGACATTACAGCCTGTTAGTAGGTATAACTGTGTCTCGTAAAAGACTAAGAACAGTTTAGGTAGCATTTCAGTAATTCAGTGGAATGTCTCCAGTGTTTCTGCAGATTCATCTTCTCATCTCAATTTTAGAAAAAAAAGGTAAACTTTTTTTCTTTGTCTAAAAATCTAAAAATCATACTTGTTTTTTTGGTGTTGATTGCTGCAGATTGTGTGTGGGTGTATCCAACAACCTAATAACTCTGCATATACAGTATGTACATGTACACTCACCAGCCACTTTATTTGGTACACCTTTTTAACTACTTACTGTTTTAACACAAACATCTAATCAGCCAATCAGCATTCAGGCAGGTAGATATGGTTTAAATTACACACATACATAGTATCTTAGTTTACAGAGAAATATCAGAAAAAGAGAAAATATCCAATGAACAGCAGTTCTCTGGGCACAAAATATGCCTTGTTGATGCCAGAATGACCAGACTGGTTCATTATGATAAAAAGGTTAACAGTAAAATCAAATAAGCACTCCACCTTGCCAAAGCAAGAGGACAATATTTGAATACTAAATAGATACTGTATAACATTGAAGCAGATGAGGTAAAGCAGCAGAAGACCACGCTGGGTGCCCCTTTATAATTCATCCTGTACCTAATAAAGTAGGTAAAGTCGTCTAACTCCAAATGTTCCTTCAGATTGTTTTGAGAATCAAACCCACGTGTGTTTGATTAAGCCAGTGGAGAAACTCTCTCAGAAGAAAAAACAAAAATCATTATTTTAATATTGACAAAAACAGAGCAGACTATGAATAGAATATTAGCTGAGGCTCAATATACACAGCATCTATTTTGTCAAGGCTGAACCTCCAGTCATTGTGGGATTTATGTGTAAGTGTCTGGTGGAAAGTGCTGTGGGGCCCAGAGACCTGTGGCACTATTCTACAGCCACTTTAATAAAGAGTGGATTAGGAGCAGCATTCCTGTCAGAGCGGCCTGCTCCACCACACAGTTACTCAGTGGCTGCAGCCTAATACTGAGAGATTTTCAGGGACTGGGTTTGTCATATCAACTATTACTTTATTTCTGAGGCAGAGTGTGTGTGTGTGTGTGTGTGTGTGTGTGTGTGTGTGAGTGTGAGTGTGAGTGTGAGTGCGAGTGTGAGTGTGAGTGTGAGTGATGAGAGAGAGAGAGAGAGAGAGAGAGAGAGAGAGAGAGAGAGAGAGAGTTGGGGTTGTGGGAGCTTTGTAGAGAGGAGGCAATCATATCTGCAGGGCTTCTCACAAGAAAAACGATGGGATTACAGTGTGAAGCTACTGCATTTTTCTGGGACTGACAAATGTAGTGAGTGGAGAGCACTACAGAACCAGGGCAGATTGTCTGACGTAAAGAAAAAAAACACAGAGGTGACTGATCTCTATAGGTCAGCCATTTGTTTTAACCAGATGTAGCATTATTTTCAGTTCAAATAATTAAAACTGTGATTTCTGCTGTGGATACAGAGCAAGTACCAAGCACAGTGACCTGTATCTATAAACCTCTGTCACTGTTACAAAGATGATATGAGCCATAATGTGGAAAGATTTATTACCTTATTATATACATTGAACCATTCTGGGTGATGGTTCATCTTCTCTGCCTGCAGAGCAACTCGAGACATGAAGCCAAAGGCCTGGGTAGAAAGAACCAATCAGCAGTTAATAATAATAATAATAATAATAATAATAATAATAAGTTATCTTCTCACAAAACCTGCAAATCACAATCTTGTCAGAATTTAGTGATATTAATGAGGTGGACAAAGTAGAAGTGAAGTGGAAACATTTCTTAGTATATGAATTTTATATTTCATATTGCAATACACTTAAACAGCATCACAAATTATTTGGTTGAGTCAATACCTTGATAGTGAAGAAAAAATCTAAATAATTAATTTAGGCTTATTGTGGGACTGTTTTATTAAACTGTCTTCATATGGAGACCTCATGAATTGTCACCACTTACTGAGATTATGTGAAAGCAAAATGTATAACTTCCCTCATGCAAAATAAGAAAAATAGCAAAACTGACTTCTTGCCAACATAAAAACTCTATTGTAGTTAAATTTGTTGTAGTGTATGTGACATCAGTATTAGACTTATTTAAAACTATCTCTAGTCACCCAATAAACACATACTTACAGAATTAGATTGCACTGACTTCCTGTATTTTAATTTAGTAAAGTGCTATTTCCCTATTACTGTGAGTGATAAACATTTGTCCAAGAATATGTACAGTAATTAATAATTTAGTTAAAATATAAAATCAAAACATTTCATTTGAATTTACAAAAAAAATCTCACAAAAAAAAATATATTGTGGACATGAAGCCCAAATGTGTTGAATCAACTTTTCCTCAAAGGTTTGTGTGAACGAACAGAGGATTAAACACATTTAAAACAAGCAGAGTGACAGAAATAGACAGACATGTATGAACACAGACAGACACATTCAAGACAACAAGAGGAGCAATGCTGCCACCTGAGGCACAGAGGAGCAGATGTAGAAACACATGTGCATACTTCCACATTGGGAGCAGAGATGTTGCATGCAAACACTCAGAAACATACACACTTCATATTGTAAGTATGGTGTGCACGTGGCCCTCCACAATCACAGGCCATCCAGACAGTGATTATGGCTATTCTAATTATCTACAAAGAGAGGAGTGAAACCCCTCTACATGCCCACAGTGAGGAGAGTGGGGGTAAAACAAATCAGGTAGGACTATTTCAGAGCAATTTCCCACTGCAATCTCAATTAAGCCCCTAAATACTTCCTCCCTGTCTAATTAAATCAACTGAAACTCCATTGTTTACACACCGTGGCTACAGCCACAACCACCACCTGACATGACAAAACAGAATTACTCTCACAGAGGAAATTGCATTTAGCCTTTTAGTGCATTGTAACCAATTTCTGAGACGTCCTGTTCAGTGCCCATACAGCGCATGTAACACGATCGGCAGCTTGATCAAATTGGTTATCAAGGAAACCGTCTCCTGATCAATTTAAGTAATTGGCATATTCCTGCAACTTGACCCCACTGGCACCAATTTGGAGACTAAGGCAGTCTGCTTTTTCTCACTTCTCATTGGGTCTAATGGGGATGGTTAAGCAGCCTGTCATGTCAGGTGTTGTCTCTCTCCCTCTCTCTTTCTCTCTCCACCGAGCTCAGGCTAATCTGCTGCTGGAGAACATTGAGCGACAGGTAAACGGATTCGGTGTGAACACTTAATGATTCATGTACGTGGACCAATTTCAAAACACCATGTTCCTGCAAACTCTCTCTACATTATCTGTGGTGAAATAGAATTATCAATTCCTGCCTCAAAAATCCAGTAATAGCTTGTCTCCATTTAGAGCAGCTATGACTATTTAATAATAATAATAATAGTAATGATGATGGAAAAACAATCTACCAGTGTGAAAGGGTTTGTACATCATGATGGACAAATACCACCTTAGTCTACACCTTTTACAGAACTTTACATTGAGATTCGACATGTTGTCAGTCCATCTTTGCACTTATCGTGTTTTTTTTAAATAAAACCTACCTGTCTGAAACGTAACACCAGAAACAGAGTCTGACTTACAAGTGAAAATAGTGGAACTGCAGAACATGATGTTGCCCTATTAACTTGGACAAGACAAGTGAAATGGAGATGAAAAAAAAAAAACAAAACTGGATTTTCATGTACATCACAAGCCAAATAAATGACACTATTGTTCAAGTGCTGGATGTGTTAACAAGTTCTACATAAAAAGTAAACATGTGCCAGTGTTCTCTCTGAACTTGTTTCTGCTGAGCCCAAACAACCAAATAAGAAAAAATAAATAAATCAGGCACAGAATATGCAAATAACTATTTGATTGATTGCCAACAGGATCTATTACCATCTCCTATCCTTGATCCGCATGTGAAAATATTGGACGCTCTTCCCTGTTTAACACAGGGAGGATCTTACACTACAAATGTATCTGCCAACTGGGTCACACCGCTTTAAAGCAAAATGATCAAAATAACAGTTGTACATTCACTGATATTATAGCCGCTCAGTAACTGCAAACATCTGTCGTCACATCTGCGAGATGCATTTCCACACATTTCGCAACTTGGCAGAGGAATGGTCTTTCAGTCTGGACCAATATAATTGGTCTCTTCACTTCAATTTTAATTCAAGAAGTATATTTTTCTTCCCAAGCCAGCACATACATAATGAAGCTCCTCACTGATCAAGAACAAATGCTGTATTAGTGTACAGATAAGTGTATTTCATGTTTGCATGTTAAATCAGTTAGGTTGAGAGTGAACCAACCCCAATCAGAGCGTATACCCATTCTTCAAACTTCAAAGTGCTGTACTACAAATGGACTGCACTGCTTTTGTTAAGATTCAGAAAAAAAAACATGAAATTTATAGGAACCACAGAACAAAATGTCCTCCTGTGTGACACAGAAGACGAGAAGTTTGTTATCTACTCTATGCGACATACACCCTGAGAAACTAGTCCTCATGTCTCAAAAATAAAAAGAGAAATAGCACAGAAAAGTGATATCCTAAAAAAAGGCCTGAGATATCGTACCCTGTATCAGCCTCCACTCACAGGTGGACGTCCCTCAGGGGCAGTAAGCAAAGTAGTGAGAAACAATACGGGCGTAGTGGTGGTGCTATGCCTGTCTGTCACCTGTGGGTCATCTCAATGCCCTCCACTTGGACCAAACAAGAAAATAAAACCCGCGTTCAACTCCCAGCTGAGGTTTTATGTCAACAGAGGTCAAGGACTCTGGCATGGGCCACACTTCTCAAGTCAACATGTCAGCCAGTCACTCAGCTATCCTATCCTATCCTATCCTTCCAGCCAGCCACTCTTTCCAACTGGCTCGACAAGCTGTAGCTGTCAGAGTCAAATAATTTGACATGACATTATGCAGGCCCCCATCTCAAATAATCAAAAACACCCACAGTCAGACCCCGACTATGCCCCCTTTCCCCATGCACCCACTTTTGAGGAGTCATTTTGGTGCTATTACGCCGTGATTGTCATACAACACTGGATGAGACAATTTGACGTCGGAGCAGAGTGGTGTTCGCTCTCTCATTGCGGCCGTGGGCTGGAATAAAGGAGTGGGTTTCAAACACATGTGTCTGTTATTTACAGATCGGTTTTCCACTGCCGCGCCGTCCAGGGGCTTAGAAGCGCCTGCTCTGCCTTGCCAGGACTAAGTGCATGCAGATTGTGCCTACTATACTATATGAGCCTCAGACACACACACACACACGCTGATGTGTGTACAAATGCATACTTTATATGCACAACCCCACTTGCCGTACACACAAGTGTGTGCAGATACGCACAAGACAAGCTGCTCTCCTCCATCAGACACCGTCATGACTACCCGATGATTACCCTGCAAGCCCATCATCACCCGTGTCAGCGTCAAAAGGCAAGAACGCTGGGAATTGCACGGTGGTACGAGTCGTGGTGGTGATGATGATGATGATGATGATGATGATGATGACCACACCTCTTATGTCTCATTTCTCTTCTTACCCAAATAGCTCTGCACAAGCTTCCAGCTGGCCGGAAAAATCCCACAAAGTTGACATGTAACTTCAAGTAAAATAGCGAATAATTATGCAGCAAAGCTGCCAAGTTCTGAGGCTCTTTCATGTAGTAGTAAGCTCTGGCATGTGTAACAACAGTGGTATTAATCTTCTCAAATGAACATCATTAGGTTGAGAAACAGAGAGGAACTTCAATTTGATACTCTGACAAAAGTGATAGATGTGCTGCTATGCTGAAGACACTCGTTAGCCTACTAATATGTGTAACAAATCTTTCCGCACGTCACGTCCTATTTATATAGAGAGAGAGTCATGTGATGTTCAAGCATGGTGGTAAGGCCAACTTATGTCATCCATAGCCAGATTATCCAACTCATGGGTGCCACACCTTGCTGCTTCCCTCCAGCCATTTTCACAAGATCATATGAATGCAGGACGCCTCCAGTTCCCAGGAGATGTTCCCCTTTGCAGACAGAGGTGATAAATGAACACTGCCGAGCCGAGTGACATCCAATGCCTCACACTCTGAGTAAAGGACACGGTGAGAGCATCAGGGTATGCATTTGTATGTGTAGGGTAGCTTTATTTTACAGTTTTTGCAGATTATTCAGTAAAAAAAAAAAAAAGAATTGTATTTTTGTCCATAGTGGAATTTTATGGCACCACAATTGTCCACTCACAGAATTTTTGAGGTTTAGCTGCTCTTTAAAAACAAGATGACCACACCCAATCCATGAGAGAGGCAGTGAAACTGGGAACAACGCCAAAGTAATAATTTTATTATATAATTTAACTGAATTAATGAAGTTAGAACTGTTAATTTACAATGCTGACTAAGAGTACCTTTTTTTTCATTGTTTCAATTAACTTTATTTCAGCATATGCATCACTTTGAGGAAACACTGGTCAATTTTAAATTTGCAACATAAATTAAAGTTAGAACTTGACCTTGATGTTTTACAACTTCACTTGTAAATCAACATATTGAAACAGAGGCCTGTGTGTGATTTGGTTTGGAGGGAGGGAGCTCCTGACTGAAGTTAAAAAGAGGTGGCTCAGCCTCTAAGAACACAGCAGAGAGAGAGAGAGAGAGCAGGGAAGGAGCTAAACACACTCACACACTCACTGCTTTCCTCAAAATTCACAGCCGGTTCTTCAGTCGCAAAAACAGGAGCTTCAGTCCAGAAGCCGTCTGGGCACGGACCCTTTTTCCACTGCTTTCAATGCGGTTATTGTCTGTGTTGAACTGCATCTTTGGTGTGCCGTTTGTCTCAAGCTTGTGTCTTACCCCTTTGTTGCAATATGTACAACTATAATTTCCACTTTGATCACTAGTTCATTTCTGCACTCCAACACACATTTCAACACTGAACAATTCTCTGAAATGAGATCAGAACAGTTTCTAAAGCAAGTGGGTCAGTCAGTGACGATTACAAGCTCATTTGGAGGTTGAATGTGACCAGCAGAACTTATGGACGTTTAACTATTTGGAGGTTTGACTGCTAAACATTCAGTCTCCAATTATCATTCAACATGTATGTCTTTCCATTTTGTACAAAAGTCACTCAAAGTTTCAAAAAACATAAACGCATCAAATGGTCTCCAAGATATCATTGAATGTATAATACTATACTAATATTTGTGTAGGATGAAACTATTATGGCATTATGGTTAATGTCATTTGAACACTGTAAACTAAGTGAACTCAGTTATATATTCCAAATAGTAATATAATTATTAATCTGCTGCTTAGATGGACACGCCACCATTTTCAATTATAGTACAGTAAAAAGGATTTAGTGAAAAATCACATAACTATATTATTGGCAGTTTTTTTTTTCAGTGAAATTGTTGTCCATCTATCCACTTGGAAATATGGCTGTGAAGAACATTTCTTAGAAGCATCGTAATTCTATCTTAAACAATACCATCTTACATAAATATGAACATCTATGAAGAAAATATAGTCACGTGTACAGTATCTATTTGGTTCTTGCTTGCTCTTACGATATGAAATAGCCTCAGAGGTGAATAATCTTTTGAAGTATTTAAAAAGAAAACTGAACTAGCAGAGTGAAAAATGTTGTTTATATTTATGAATGATTTTCTCTAAAAATTAGCTGGAGGAGGCATGGAGAAACTCCTCACCCTCGTTTTTCCCTAAATATTAACTAGACAAGAAAACTCTGACATAGACATTGACCAGGCACCATGTTTCTGCCCTTGAGTTAAGGAGTGGTTTGTACACTTTTCAAGAGGGACTCAAAACAACAAACAGCCATTTTTCCGTCCATACGCAGCTTTTGAATGTTGTGGGGAAAGAAGGAATGTCATCGTTGTCAACATCAGCTAACATCACACAACAGCTGAGCATGCACAGCTCACCTCTCCTTCACAAACTGCATCTACCCATTTCACTTGAATGTTTCCACTTCATCCACAGAAATGTAAAGCAGACCATCATCTGCGTAAACACTCGTGACGTAAAACCTGATGCGTAAACAATATCAGTGTCTGCAACTGATATTGCAGGCAATTCCAACCAAAATTTACAGCATTAACACGCACGCACACGCACACACACACACACACATTTCCATGAATAATTGAAGGGATTATCACTGACCAACGAGACTCCTGAAAGTGGATTTCATCTCTCAAACCTGATTAAATATTCTGTACTTGACAAGGAAAATAACTCGCATTTACTTCTCAGACTACTGCCACTAACACACACAGTATAGCCGCAGATAAATTACTGTGCCGGCTACAACGTCATCAAAACACTTTCCAATTGTAATCAAAGGCAGAATAAAGTAGAAACAAAAAATAAGGCTTTCCATCCTATTCTTTTTACTTCATTTGCAGCTATGAGAGGTTCAGATTTAGAGCCTGATGTGTTCAGCTCAATTTCAGACTGTCACTAAGAGTTTACAGTCATGGATGCTGTTCTGTCGCCCCCTAGAGAGCACAAGAGGCAGTGTTTTCGGCTCACACAACAGAGATTTGCTATTCTCATTATAAACTCTCAGGGATCCAATTTTCTCAAGCCCATCATTTGTAGGTAAGTAGTGAATGGAAATCAGCCAGCATGTCGCTCCTCACCTATACTCCCCTCTGGTAAAAAGCCCTTTAAGAGCAGCCATGAAAAACGTGCAAGAAAAGTTTGCAAAACTGCATCAGAAAATTACGGAGGGTTGGTTAGAGAGTGTATAAAAGAGTGAAAAAGAAGGACAGGGAGACAGACTGAGAGAGTTGCCAACATGTAAAATTGGAACAACATGAGCTCAGATCCCAATAACATGGGGCAAAGAATGGGAATGAGAGACAGACAAAGATAGAGAGACAGAGGAGGGGAACAGAAGGGTGGCAACAAGAACGGGGGGGGGGGAAGAGAGAGAGAGAGCGAGCGAAGGCACATCTACCAGAAGGAATGATGGGGTTGTTAGTGGTTTGTGAACCAGACGAAAAGTTTTAACCAATTTGATTGTTTGTTAAAGAAATCATTCTGATCGAAACCCCAACTGCTGCCAACTGGCTGTCTGCCGTGTCTCAGCGTAATGCAGCCTGACGTGTCGGGGTAAGAGGAGAGTCTTTGGAGCAGTGACGAGCAGATGTGGGAGGTCAGCGTTCACTCCTGTCTTCAAACACAGGGAAGTGTAAAAACAGACTATTTTAGGGGCTAAAACAACTAATGACAGGATTAGAGGAAGTCCGCTAAGTGGCCTTGACTTTGCCCCAGTACAGTACCGAAGCATCAGTGCACTGCCAAAACACATTTATTTAAGCTTCTTTTTTGCCTCCACAAGTATTAGGATCGGTATCAGCTCACATGAAGGACACAGGGTTGCGATGCCTCCTTACTTGATCAACCCAAACAGGACGGCGAGTAAAAAATACATATTAATGTTTGCAGTACTTTTTGACGTGGACAGATCACTCAGCCACGTTCACAGCAAACCACTGCATAAAATATGCATAATTCCAATAAATCCTTTTCAGTTTGAAGTCACAATTTCAAAAACATTTAGAAAATTTCAAAAGCTGCTCTTAAGGAACCCAGGGTTCCTACTACATTTTTGATTATATTAGTAATGTGGTTGATATCTTTCTATGCCATGAGGTGTTGCTCCTTCACATTTTAAATCTGTTACAGAGTGAATATTGAAATGTAGCTGGACTATTTGAAATGTACTATGTGATGATTGTATTTTATAGGATCAGTAAGCTTTACATGCAGGAACACCTTCACAGTATACTAATCTAATGATTCTTCTCACATTGAGTAGGAATTTGGGCTTTTTCTCTCATAAACAATAAACTTACAGTATTCATTAATGTTTCTCCCTTTTTCAGGTAAGACCAAAAATGAACCAAACAAAAACAGTGAAAGCAGAGCGGAACCTTTACCCCCCTGCTACACCTGTAATCAATCAGATGAATTTGTGTGTTTCCGATGTTTAGCAAGCTGGTCAAGTGTCTGGTGGTCTGTGCTCAGATCCCCATCAAACAAACCCCTGACCAAACACAACAGCTCCCCGAGGACCACAGCGGATCACAGACACAGACGGATTTCCACCACTGCAACAACTCTTTAAAAAAAAAAAAAAAATGACAGACTGTATCAATCGTCTGGAATAACAAACACTGAAGCAGAAGACAGCTGCTTGCGTGTATGCTCTCCCTTTCAGAATATACCAACATACACACAAATTTGAGAAAGAACAGTTGTTAAAATGTTGAAAAACAAAAATTATTTTTACCTGACTTTTCTTGCACAATGTGAATATGAAGGGGGGGGGGGAGCACTTCCACCACATCTGACCTAAATGTACCCAACTATACAGACAAAAACTGCGATCTCTGTAATCTTAGTCTTAAATCAAAGCGTGAACTCAAAACACAGATAGATATACAGACAGACACACACAGACAGATACATAAACAGAAGAAAGGAAGGAATCGTTTTCATATTTGATTAATCTGTGGATTATTTTCTCAACAATAAATTATCCGAAAATGTTGATAAGTGTATTTCAAACCTGGAAATGACAATGTTTTCAAATTTCTTGTTTTGTCCACAAACCATTTCTTTGATTTCTATGATTTCTTTACATTCAAGAGGCTGAAAAATATGAAAACTTAATTACTAATCAGACTGACAATCAATTAATCAAGTAATTGTTTCACAAAAATGTCCACAGGTCAACGCTCGAAGAAAGATTAGAAGGACATTGACATACACACACCTGATTGAAGTTTTTAAAGTGAAGCTCTTTGAAGATGGCATCGCGGTCCTCCACCTCCATCCATCCAGAGGCCCTGAGTTCCATCACCTTCTCCTCCCGCTCTGCAGGCGAGAGCCAGTGGGAGTCTGATGACTGGAGACAATTACACACAGTCACATACAATTACCTTATCGATTATTTAGCTTTTCGTCATTTACACTGGACTGTCCACTAACTGTTATTCTATGTTTTTATTTTATGTTGTGTTGCAGATACAGTTGTAGAAGTTTCCTGAATGTTATTAGCATTGCGTCCACAAGGTGGCACTCTAGCACCTATAATGAGTGACACTGGCTTATATCAACCACAGAGCACTAACCACACGTATGTGATTAGGCTAATATTTATCTTTACAGACACCGAGTGTTGAGTCTTCACATGTACTAGATCTACTCGTATGTAAATACCACGCCAAACCCCATTAACCATTCTGAATCTGATTAAAGTTTGCCAACTTTAATCGCAATGATATTAACTGAATCCTCGGTTGACTTGGTGCAAACTACATTTCACTTTGGCACAACCAAAGCAGTTAACACGCCAGACTTTATTTATAGATAATCCGCTTTATGACATGACAAAAGACTTAACAAACGCCCGACACGACAGACAAGTAAACGACGCATTAATAGAATACGTTTCAAGTTACCGTTTTTAGAAAGTTATATCCATAAAACTATTTAAGCCGAACTGAAGAACAGTTTCGATGTAACTGATATGCGTCACAAATTCTGCTAAAACACGCGCGACAGTTCACAGCCACACTGGGAGACATTCAATTTGGAGTTATTTAAATGGCGTTTGGCGAGAGTCACTCCATGGTGGGTTTCAATGTGGTTCAGAACGGCACTTGATATTTCACCGCCTGCAATTCAGTGCTGGGGCTCATCTCATTAGATTAAACGTGCACCTGTATAACTGACACCAGCCTCGTATGCTAGCAGACAGCAGACTGTCACTGTAGCTCTCACCATTTTGGACGAGTGGCTCCTGGAGTGCGACGGCAGCAGCAGCGGACAGCTCAGCCGGTACAGACGCCTGCAGCAGGCCCATGTCCTCACAGTAAACATTAACCCAGACATGGACAGCACATAATCTGCTGACCGACCGCCTTCTCTGGACTGTCACCTCTGCTCTCTGCTGTGCACTTTACCATAGCTGTTCACATTAATGCCTGATTAAAATCCCCATTTTTTTATAGGAGCATTGCTGCAAACAGTGGACCGCGGGCAGGGAGAGCTCTAAAGCAAAATATGACTTAAAAAATTGGAAAGTGATGCAGTGCCCTATACGATGCACTTGCAACGTCATTTCCTATGGGTGCCGTTCTTAAGTTCCCTACTGCCCCTAAATGACAGTGTCCCAACAGGTGTCCTCAGAGGAAATGATGCCCATCTTGGTGGTACAAAGTGATGCTGTGGTGAGAATGTGGGAAAATATACATTAGTGGTGCCTGCCTCTCCTGTGTGCAGGGACATGCCATGGTACAGGGGCCTGGAAAAGCAAAATACCCTACACCGTGCAAGCATGACAGGTCTTTGCAAATCGGTTATAAACCCAGAGGAACACTTGTGTTTAACATCCTGCAAAAAATGCATTAACTTCCCATTTACACAGTATAATGCCATTTGTGTTATCTTGCAAAGGATGCACAGTATGTTACACTAAGTTTATACTAACATACAGATTATTTGTACTTGTAAAAAGAAAACAAGAAAAACAACTCAGAGTGCGCAAACCTCTACCAAGGACACATCATTTCCCCTCAATACACATAAAAGCATAATTTGCATCAAAATAGAAAAGTAGTGAAGGAATCAGCAGAACACCGCTGATTTAATTATTATTATTTATCTCTTCCTTAAACCATAACATACTGTACATGCCCAGAAATCTTCATATATTTCTGTTAGAAATACACAGAAAATACTTATTTCGTTGTTTTGACTTCTCAGGCATTAACACTGAAAAATCATTGTATTTTTATTATTATTTAAGTCTAAATCACAATGTCTGACACTTAAACATTTGCATTACAAGGAAATTAACAACTGTTAATGTTAATGACAACAGACACAGTTTATTAAATCATTAAAATAATTTAGATCTAGTCATTTGCTGTGTTTTTTTTTGTTTGTTTGTTTTTTCAGTCCTGATGCTCATGCTCCTGTCCAGGTATTAGCCAACGGATGCTGTCTGTCCGCAGAATGGCGTAAAGAGTGAAGCCTGTGATGAAGAGGATTGAGAAGACTAGCAGCCAGTCAATGCTCTTCACTGGGATGCTGGGGAGTGGACCCAGTTGGTCCGCCTCTGTCACATTTCTGTCAGGTCCAGCTTCAAACCCTAGGAGAGACATTGTCTCGTAAGAAATACAGCATACATACTACCTCATTATTTCTTTTGCCACCTGTACCTGTCTGGTTAGCAATGAATGAGGTGAGTGTCTCCAGCGTTCTGTCTGTGTGGTTGAAGCGAGCCATGGGTTTGGCTCCCTGGAACAAAAGAATGTTGGGTACTGCCACAGTCCCAAACCTTGTGGAGAGGCTGGAGGAAGATGGAGTGGGACAAGACACAAAATTATATATGATGATTCAGTTTTAAATATTCATCACAGTGGCTCAGATATTAAAACAGTGTAAAGAATTTATGGTGATAACTGAATGACAAGGTAATCAGATCCAAGTAGGCATTTTAAAAGAAGGGCACAGTAGACAGAGCATGGAAATATGTTTTGCCAAAACACTACTTGCTACTCTTGCTAACACCCCAGACTTACCCACACCTCGGATGAGCCCACAGAGCTTTCAGAAAGGATGACTCTCGGTCCATATTACAAACCTTCGCTTTGGTATCTCACTAGCTTAGTGTTTCAGAGAACCTAACCTAATCTAAAGTTTTCTTTTAACATCTGTTTGACGTTACTCGTGTTTCAGAAAAGATGGGATAATTCCTTAACCTAAAGTTCATTTCCGTCTCGCTTTGCCAGCAAGGCTGTTATAATTCTGCCTTCCTTCCATCAGTCATGATATGAAATTCACTTTTTAATGTCACCGCAGACACGAAACACCATTATACAGAGAAAGACAGAGAGTTGTGTGGAGCTTATAAGCTTAATCAGCATATGTGACAATGGTTTGAATGTAATGGACATTTGTTTATAATGAAAACGCTACTGCTTTAAATAAATAATTTCACCTACATTTAAAATGATGAACCTTTATATGGCCAAAATATGAGCATTGTTTTAAAGTTGACATTGAGATGGACTAAACACTTGAAAGCTATTTACCTGCTGTGTTGAGAAGCATCAAGTGCCAGGAAATGCATGCTGGGAAAGACTCTGGGCAGGGCGTTGAAGTGAGGTGCCAGGTTAGCAGAGAACTGGCACCAGGCTGTAAAGAACAGCACCACAGAGCATTCTGTGCTATTCGCATTCAGGAATTCCATCAGGTCCTGACAGATGAGAGACAGGGAAAGTGAAAGAGGGATGCATTCAGTTTTCATGTAAGGGAGGAAATAGAATTTCTATTTTTGTGGCATTTTTTTAATCATTGGATGGATAAAAACAGACACTTCAACTTTTTTGCCCTATGACTTATACAAACAGACAATAGTGTAACTATTGACCTTATTCTGAATAAGGCATCAAGGCATGAACCGTGTTCAAATTAGATGCTCAAATAATATTACAATCATGTTTCTGTTTACATGTTTTACCCACTGCTGTGAAAACTCATACATACTCAACATATTGCTTGATGTTATTTGTTTATGAGTATGACCTTATTTTGGTTAAGGTAATCAGGAAATGCTGTTTCCATTGTAGTGTCTCATTTAAAATTGAGTTAATACCCAAATAATAATCAACGAGACAACTAGGTGCTAAGCTGCACTAGGCTCATTACACAAGCATTACTAGGAGGAAACTATAATTCATTCAATATACCTGTATATATTGTTAATTCATTTTAAAATACAACAAAAATACAGATTTATTAGAATGAATTATCTTTGTTACTATTATTACCATTATAATTTTTATTTTTACTTGTCATGCTAACAGTACTCCAAAGTGATTATAAGGAGAATAATGGCAATTGTGCATGTTACTTTATGTGTAAGAAAATCAGAAACTACAGTCAGCTGTTACGTTAATGGAAGTTCAACTGGTGAGACTCCGAGATCATTGTGAATACCTGTGAAGCATTGAGGATGTGAACCTTAAAACTGTCCAGTCCTGTGGTTTTCCTCTTGTCACAATTCACCTTGTACGTCTTGGTAATTTCTGTGGTGTTCTGCTCCTCAGGGGCTACATGCACCATGTCAAGAGTGACCTGGTGATAAACAACCATGGAGAACTTAAAAGATGCAAAAAAAACTATAGGAAAAAAATATTTTAGTTTGCTTGTCATAAGTTGTACCACTGAGCTGCTTTTTTAACAATTTAGTAAATAATTTTGTGACTTTTTCCTAACAAACCCTGTGTAATGGTAAAGTGGCAGGGATTTTGAAGAACATAGGTCTTCATCAAGCAATGAAGGTCTAAGAATGAGCACCACCATACAGCATGTGGAGCTTGATCTGTACAAAGGACTAAGAATCATGGTCTACACTAATTCTGAGAAGTTTCTCTTTTTCAGTCCCTAAGTCAGAACTGAAAAAGCCATTCTACTGTAGCATTGCAGACAAGGTGCACACAACAAGAACATGTTCCTCTTCAAACTGCCATTTGCAGCACTTTTTATTCACGTCTCCCCCCTCTTTCACCAACCTGTTGTGACTGTTCGGGGCTCAACTCTTCCAGTGTAACTTCTTTATCAGCTGCAACAGCCGAAGTACACTGGGCAATGTTTTCATCACAGGGCGGAGAGAAGCCTGACTGGATGTCTTTCACATTTTTTGGGAAGAGGGACTCGATGTTGGATGGATCGATGGGGGCTTCAGTGCCCATCACAGCATCGGCAATTTCAGCTGTCTTAAACTGCCTCTTTGGCTGCGTTTCCCGGTCTTCTGATTCCACAAACATGGGGCTGTTCTCCATGTCAGAAACTGCATCCTCGGGCAGCATGAGCTCCAGTGATCCATCGTTCTCTGAAAATGTTTCATCACAACACAAGGTAGGGTCAAAAAGTCTTTATTTGTTTATATGTCTACAGAGAGAACAATCCTCATATCAGGGGAGCAGACACAAAACACAGGCACTGTCATAGATGACCTACTCCACTAGTCGAGTCAAGCATCACTAAACAGGGATATTGAAGAGGTTAGGTTCAGGTTGAGGTTAAGAATCTATCTCAGCAATTGGTGGAAAACCTCACCATCCACAGAAACAGGCACATTTCTGCTTTATTGAATAATCAAAAATCAGGGATGCACCATGAGTTTTGATCATTCAATTAAGCAGATAATTCCTTGGCTCTCATTCAACAAATTGATTAATCACCTCAATGTGTGGAAGCTCTAACACTCTCACTACAGAAAAGCTTTGTAATGATTTTGAACATTATAAAAGGTTTTAAAATTCTGTTTTTATTGACAATTTTTCAAAAGTGCAGCACTTATATTTGATAATGTAAATTTTAAATGATTACTAATATATTTTGCTACAACTACATTAAAATGTTATTTCTTTTAAAGCTGACGCTCAATTATCATGTTCTATGATAGATTTTGTTCCTGTGTACATTTCCTGGACCAGTTTATAGCTGTTGTATTCAAACATTTTAAGTGTGTTAGGTGTGCATCGGTTGCTTTGAGTGTATTTACATTGCTCAGTCGTTTATAACTACAGTTAGCAAAGTGTAACTAGCAGCGTACAACATTTATACAGTACATGGTCAGACGTTACACACAGAGACACACTAATTTGGTTGACCTTTTCAAATCATGCGTATCAAATTAAGACAAAAAGCTCGTTGACATTAACAAATTGCTGGTCAGTTAGCAGTGTTTTGTTAGCTCCATGTAGCTTACCTTGTGCTGTCACTGACGAAAACCCCAACACACCAGAATGACTTAGAAGAAGAATAAAAAATAAAACATACGACATGTAAATCATTTTCAAAAACGTCTTCATTTTTAAATATATTACAGACTAAAATAATCTGTTTCACGACAAGGGGAGATGTGAAGACATGTTTAGCTAATAGGAACCTATATTTCGAGTTCAGGCGGCAGCCCGGAACAAAATAAACATCCCACTATACTTCCGGGATTTTTTAAAGGAATGTTGTCAGTGTACAGTATATCCGATTAATTTGAATGTAGATCAAATATACATTAAATCATCAAAGTCACACACGCGCGCGCACAGAAAGGGAACAAAACAGAAAACATACGATATGTTATAATTTTAAACAAAATGAGGAAAAAATCTAAATGTGATAAGATCACATAACTATACCTCATAATTCTCTCCAATGAATTTACACCGAGTCAAATAAGAAAATAACTTAAGGGCTTTTAAAATGGCTTCAATATCTAAGAGAAACAGAAAAACAACACAGTGATGTCACAACTTAAGGAAATAACCTAACGATCTACTCATACTGAAAAAAATCTGTGTTTTTCTGTGAGGGAGTGTTTATTTATTCTGTTTAGTATGTTTTGTGTTTCCTGAATTTGTAAATTCCTAAAGTGATGCAAAGTGACCAAATCATGAAAAGTTTTTCAACAGGCTTTTATACTTTCAGATTTATTACACAACTTTTGAACATTCCACAACAATCATGCAGGAATAACATAATAATTATACAAATCTTTACAGGGTTTGCCAGTCACACTGGAATAACTGAGCTTCACATTTTCTCGAAAACACTCAAATTGTGAGGTAATATATTTTTTTAAATCATCATCTACAGACATCAGAATATGTCTCCATTAATGCTGAAGATGGTGAGAGAAAAAAAAATCACTCAAATAAAAAAAAAACATTAATAACTGTGCCTCGTGTAACTGTTGATTTAACTTGAAATACTACAGTTAAACTTAATAAAGTGAACAAAGTTAATAATTCAACCCCTAACTGAGTCTTTGAAATCATGAAACAGAATGTGACATGATGTCGGCCATAAACCACAAAAAGAAATGGTCAGTTAAACATCAAAAAACGTGGCTACTTGTGTATCCTATATAAAAGAGTGTGTTTTCAATATAGAATAACAGATGGATATAAAAAAAAGACAAGGTACTCGTTAATGTATCACGATTTACAATGCGTTCAATAAACCGTCCATGAAACTCTTGCACCTGCATGGTTAGACGCTTCAGATGCAATAATGACTTAACAGTTTTTCACTAATCCAAACAATCATATTACCTTTTATAGGACATTAATATCCAAACACTTGTCTGTATTTGACATTTTCTGAGATGTTGGAATATTTTTCTAAATCAAATAGCACAAACGTCTAATAGATAACTTCTTATTCTTTGGTAAAGGAGGATAGAAAGTGTTTTTAATGTGACATTTCAACTAAACATGTGACATATACAAATAAAATGTAATAAAATTGAATTGAATTTCAGTTACCTCTGTTAACACTACATACATCAACAGAACAAGTAATAAAAGGCCTAATACACCAGTATCAAAATTCTACAATGATAAAAAGTGATAGTATCAAAGTTTTCACAATACAATAGACTCAACAGATTATTGCACAAAATTCAACACATTTCTTCACCCTCTGCATCTGTACTCCCGATACATGAATAATACCAAAAACAGAATGTTCTGTAGGGCAAATTAAACTTCTACATAAAAATGCATTTGCCAAACCATGAAAAATGAAATATAATACAGTAGTAAATATTATGGATCAAACTCATGTTGGATTACATGTGACTGACTTCTTTTATGTTGGATTTAAAATGTTGTGAATTAACTAATATTAAACTATTCTACCTCTTTATCTCTTCCTTAAACCCATTTGAACATAATTATTTCAAGTTACATCAACATTTCACAGAAACAGGTTCCCAAACAGCCAAATTTAAGTGTTCTGATAATGTATGTTAAAATAGTAATAATAATAATAATAATAGAAATTTTAAAAACTTTTATAACATGAATTTAACCTTTCCATTACATTGTTAATGTACAGCTAGATACCATTATTTCACAAGTGACTGTAAGAAGTAAGTATCAACATCAGGACAAATCCTTTATCATGAAGAAACTATGATTTGAGGCCATTTCTGCACTCATGTGGTAGTAAAGTCTTTTCATTGTGCAACTTATTTTGACAAGAATGAACAGGATGAAAATAATCTTTCCATTTACTGGTAACTGTTTTCCTTTGCTTCTAATTCCTCTAATAGAACAGTGTCCTCAATTTGCAGATTGCTGATATGACAAAAAACAGGCCAAACAAAAAAATTCCGATTAAATAATAACCACACAACATTTTAGCATACTTGCCAAAAAATGATTTTAAGTCATATTTACGGATGTTTGTAAAGTGGTAGAAAATGAGTGAGTAAGAGTGCTGACCTTCAATACCAAATAAACCAATGCTGACAGGTCTGCAAGCTTGGAAGTGAGTACAGTCTCAGTTGGTTTATTATATATCACCATGTTTAAATCTATTTAAACATGGTGATATACCCCACATTTCTCAGAGATGATTCTGAGAAATGTGGGGTATAAAACTGGGATGGACAAAAACAAATTCCTCATTTCAATGACAAGTCCATCAGTGAGAAGGGGCTTTGAACTGTCTAGTTGCCAAAACAAACAACCACATTTTTTTTTTTACCATTCATTCGGGTTAAACCACAGATAACTTTTCCATGACGATATGACCAATCTGAGGCAGCCACGGTCCACCAAAAGCAGGAGATGAAGAGCATTTCTGCTAAATATTTATGCAAATTATATGCAATATTTTTAGGTTAGGAATAGCTCAAGCTTGAATTTCTGCTGCTTTAATAACATTTGCATGCAGACAATATGTTGGCATTTTTGTGAGGTGACATGTAGAACAAACAGTAAGAGTTTGTTAGGATTAGACATGTTTATTTTTTTATAGTGCGAGGTTGCCTTGTCTAGAAATCAGCTGAGGTGTTCTGTTAGCCTGATTCTCTTTACATCAATTAGTGAAGTGCCATTGAGCAAAGCACTTAACCTCCAGGTGTTCCCCTAAATCTCAAAAGCAATTACTCAGACAAATCAAGCGTTATGCTTCCCAGGCGATGAGTGTGACAAATAGGTTTTTTTCTTCAATGGAAAAAAAAAAAATCATGTTTCTCTTGCTGCAAAAACGACCATTTGTTGAAAATTCAGAGAAGAGAGAATACTCAAACTGAAGTGTGAGGGTTGGTTTTGTGCGGTGAATCCTTCCAGCAAATTTAACACACTTCACACAATCATTCTTCTCAACAATGTTCTCCTGTGTTTACAGTAATTAAACTTCTACAGGAACGTTTCAACACTTTGTGATGTTAAATATGCACATGTATCGTCTGCGCTACAGTTTTTACTAAGACCAAAGCCCCTTGCTCAAAGATGTGCACCCCCCCCCCAAAGACAACACAGCAACAAGTCGTTAAACCCTTCACAGGCTATAGATCTCCAGCAGGAACATCATGATATCAGGTGGCAGGCACACAGATGACACCAACACAATTCATAGAAAATCATCTCCTCTCAGGAGACTGGAAAAAGATTACAGTCAGCAACCCTCCCAAGTTTCTGGCGGGAAACTCGTACACATGCATCTCTTATTCCACATACGGAGGAGGGTGAGTAGAAACAGGGGAGAGCCTTCACTCATTAGTCGTCTTCTCTTTGCAGGAAGGTTCACAGAGAATTTCTTTGTGTGGTAGTGGATACGGGAAAGCCGCTCCACTGCAGGTGCTACCATAAGCCAGTTTGTTGAGGCGAGAGAGGCCCTTGATGCTGCCTGGAGGTCGTCCAGGACTCACCTTGTAGCCCGCAGCTCTGGTTGTACCCAGAGGTCGTCCGGGGCTCGTCTTGAAACCAGCAGCTCTGGTGGTGCCGAGGGGTCGCCCCGTGCTGGTTCTGTACCCAGCCAGCTTGGTTGTTCCCAAAGGCCTCCCGCGTCTGCCTGTCTTCCCTGTTGCCTTGTTCTTCTTCTTGGGGTCGTCTGACACTTGATCGGTGCTTTTAACACCTGGTAATTTTCCAGGTGAGCGTGGGTCACCCCCATGCACTTCCTGTCTCTGGCACACCATGGACTTGTGGCTCTGGCTGGGTAAAGCCATGGGCGCCAGCGTCATCTGAAGGGATGTTGGAGGCGGAGGAGGGTAGAACTTGTTGGACTGGGAGGTGCACAGGTCAAAGTGGGCGGTGGTGTGATGGCCATCTTCTGCCAGGCACGACGGCCTGCTGTTCATGCAGAAGTCACTGCTTGTCACCTGGCGCATCATCGTCTGCTGGGAGTTGAATATCAGCTGTAAGTGTGTAGACATCACAAAGATTAAATAACTTGTATATTTACACTACTCAATTAAACAATTTGCTTTGCATAAAAAAACAAAAAACAAAACCTGGACACACTTAAAGGTCCAGTGTATAAGATTTAAAAAGTTACATTTAGCAATTCATGAGTAATGAGTAATGCCGCTGTTTGCTGCTCTCTATAATCCACAGGTACCTATATTGAGTTCCTGTCAAGTAGAGAATAGATGTGAAAGCTTTCAGTCAGTGGTCAGATTCTTAGACATACTGCATATCAGATATGTGTAAAGTCGTGTTTGTAATCTGCAGGAGCAGGCCAGGTAGTGGTCAACCAGAGGTCAAAGTAATCTGAGTTAAAGATTAAACTGTTCTCTGCTGCATTTATGTCATCATAACCCTGTACGTCACTAAGTACCCCCCCCCCCCCCACAAATACACCCCCACCCCCCCCCATCACATAGTGCACCTGCTTCTCTTAGAACTGTTTTTAAACATTTAAGATATTTTATCGTCTTAAAAGGATTACATTTCATCCTAGTGGCCTTGCCCTACATATAATTTGTTTCTCATCATTTGAATAGTTCAGTTCTTTGTAAGGCTTTCCCTCTTTAACTTAAAGGTTTGCATGTGTGCATTATTTCCATAAAGCACTATGAACGACCTTTTATGTACCTTGCTTGTTTTGATTTGTCCAGGTGTCTGCTAAAGGTGCCTTCCCGACGATCACGCCTTCGTGAATTAATTATTATGCACACACTGTGCCTGTTTGTTTTTACATTTTGGATTAAGAACTATTGTCAATACAAACACTGAATGGAGCAGTTTTGTGATTGGATTTTGGACCAGCCATTTGGCCTTATAGTGGGCGGTTAAACAGACAGGCACCCTTCATGAAAAAAAACAAATAAAAGTGTCGTGAGGACACAAAATGTGTTTGTCTTATTGACTTTTTAATTACTCCACAAAGCAACAGTGAATGCTACTTTGATATACATATATTAACAAGTAATAGGCATTCACTGAAGTTATTGCCCTTTTATAAACGGTATCTTGATATCATATGAACAAAGCACAGTAGTGAGACTGCTGCTGTCTTCTCTCCAGGACAGAGGAGACAAGGAGGTGTGGACTTGACTACCTCAGACACACAACACCGTCTCTGTAGTAATTCTCATTCACAAACACGCACAGGCTCGGACTCTGCATTTGTGACTCCAGAAGACAAAACCTCCTGAACCCCTTGTCACTTTGCTCACAACACAAAAAAAAAACCTCGCTTCTGGCCTGAACAACGGTTTTGTGGACCCCCCCACCCCAAAAAAAAGGTTTTAAATCCGGATTAAATAGCGGACCAAGTGCTCACGTTGGCCTTTCCGTCGGCCATAACACACACCCTCCTGCCACCAGCGTTAGCACTAATAGGTTACTGTACCTCGATTGTTCGCAGATCAGAAAAGAAGCAGAAAAGGTTAAAGAGAAAAATGATCTCTCATCCCTCAAAGCGCGAGTCCATCCATTCCCCCAAATGTTTTCTCACCACAGGACATCGGTCGGCTAACGTGGGCCCAACACGCGAGACTGCGTCGGCGTGGACGTTATTAAGACGCGAGGTTTTTCAGTTCGACGGCTTTTTATTTCCCTGCTCCAGAGGTTTGGATTAGAAACGCAGCCATTTTCCATTAAAAATTAATAAGACAGGGAGCGCAGGCTGCGCATGCGCAGAGTCCCCACACCCCCAACCCTGGTTGACATCCAAACGCTGTTTTCACTCTTAAATAAACAAAATGTGTACGTGAATCTCTCTCTCTCTCTGTGTGTGTGTGTGTATGAGAGAGTCTTACAGTCCCATTAATGAGCCTTAAAGGGATAGTGCATGTTTTCGGACGTAGTAATACTGTATATGGGGCACCTACACTGGGTTTGTCCACATTACCAGACACATTTCACTGTTCCAGTTCAGTTCTGATTCACTGTCCATGTTCACTTTTGTGCTTCCACAAGTATATTTATGTTTATTTGTTCAAAGATCTGTCAGGCCACCGTAGAGAAATTGAACAATCACAAGAACTGGGTTATAGCTGACATCACATGGATGGAAAACAAAGATGATGTGTCACTACAGCCTGCTGATGTGAATGTACTTAGTTGACAGTACACTGTCCGTTTGAAGAGGGAGACAGGAGAACTAGGACCCGAGTTAAGCATGGTTTTGTGAACAGAGACACAAATGTCCCCCAGCAGAGCGGAGGTGGACACTCTTCACTCAATACAGTACATGACTCACTTGTATACTGGGATTAGGACAAAAGTCAAACTGAATGGTAGATTCGAGTAGTTGTAGCTCAAAATGCCTGTGCATGGAACCATACTGACTGTCTTGGAATATGAAATGTGTACACCCCCCACTTCACAGAACCTAAACTTTCCCATTAACCCAGTTGCACACTGTAGCAAACAGACCGGTGGTTAATAAACAAACAAAAAGGCCTTTGAATAATTAAAACAGTCAGAAAGAGAAAAGAATTGTTCTCACATTCAACATCATCTTGTTTTATTCTGAGGGAAAGTAAAAAACATCTTAAATCTGAGGATTTCATCACAAAGACAATGGCTGGTTTGTGGCTTTTTGATACAGTATACAGTACTGTGCAAAAGGCTCAGAGTGCCACCAGATTTGTTGTTTTAATGCAAGTGTCAAATTCTGTGATCACTGGCGGTTGGAAGTTGGTCAATGGGTTTAACTCGTTCAACATATGCATGCGATGCTCAAGCATGACTTGAATAAACCTATTGTGATAAACCCTTTTCACTGCAGATATTTGTCAACAAAAAAAAACACTAGAACACAGGTTTTTACCAATAACATTAATTAGGGTTCCACTCATTTTAAGAGAGCCAAGGGTTGAGAGTAAGTCACAGTAAATGCTTAACACTTGTAGAAGATGCTTTGTTTTTTATTTATTTAAAAAAAAAATGGTATTTTAGACCTGCATACATGTTTCCAAAAATGATTGAGAAATAATTATACTGTATGGTCATTTTAAAAAAGTGCTAAAACAAGGCTAATGGTGGACTTAGACTTTTGCACAGCACTATACAAAATTTAAATTTGACCCCTCCTATGCCCCCCCCCCCAAAAAAAAAATCAGAAAAATTGTGTCTTGCATTTAAAGATGCGTTGTTTTCAGCTTGTTAAGTGTGATGGTTTGATGATTTTGGTATTTGTTAACATATAAAGTGAAAAGTAAGAGGAAAAATGAAAACCCAACATTTTTTGGAACAATTATTAAAAATACAGACTAAAAAAAATATTCTTCAACCAATACAGATGAAATATTTGAGATGGATGACAGGAGACTGATGAGAGATGAAAACTTCTCCAGTGAGCCCTGGTCTCTCCGCTACAGCACTTTGTAACGGCCTTTGCTTGTTGGCTGGTAGGAATTTTGCTAAAGGGAGAAAAGAAGGAAAAGAAAAGTAAATCCCAGACATTTTTATCGACACTTACGTCCCACCTCAAGCCTGATCAAGATCAAGATTATATTTACTACCGGTTATTGATTTTAAGAAACAGGATATACTTACTAATCTGATAAGTTCTTCCTTGATTAAGCGTGTAATCTCTGTTTTGGCTTTCTGCACAGCCAGTTCATTAGCACCTGCAAAACAAACAACATTAACCTACAGTGCAGTAAACACAGTTCTAACAAAAACAAGAAAACTGGTGCAGTAATCGATAAATGAATGAGTTGGAGCTGCGTTTAGAATGTGTAAACATTTCTCAATAAAATATGCACTAAGACATTTATTTTTGTGACACATACTCTCTATAGCCAGGTAGATCTTGCGCTCTCCTTCCTTTGGCTCCTTCCCTGGAGGGAAATAGGTTCCTCTGATGGTAATTGCAGCTTCAGAGTATTCACCAATCCTCTGCAGAGCTTCTTTAGATGTCACCTTCCACCTGGCCGTCTGGGAAAGATCAGGATAAGAAACAACCCTTTCACTACTTTTTTGTGTCCATTTGCAAAAGAATTTCTCTCTTAGTAGAAAACCATTGAAAAATGATAGATGTTCTAACAAAAGAAAAATCTTCGATGCTGAATTCTTTCTAAGCATTTAACATATAAAGCAAAGCTTATTAAATATTCTCTATTCAAATTTTGTTTTCAAAGTTTTGATTAACTCACATTAAACCATGCTCCCCAAAAAGATTTAAGAAAAATTATTATCATGTGCTAGTCTTTACTAGAGTTAGTCATGTGAATGTTCACACAGAGTAATGAAATCATGGCAATTAAAAATCTAAAAGGAAAGATCAAAAGTAAAACAGTAATCCACTGAATATTTCAGCATAACTCGGGGCTGTGAGCTGCTGACCTGAGGGAAATCGTTGATCTCCAGCTCCTCTTCGTATCTCCTGACAGTCTCTGCCTGCTCAGCTGCCTGCCGCTCCTCCTCCAGCTTCTCCACAGGGGTGTAGTTCAGCTTGGCATTGATCTTCTCAGCCAGCTGCTCCGCAATAGTTTTGGCAGACACCGAGGGTGTCATGATGGTGCCGCCACGCAGGATGGCATTCGTGGCCTGTTGCATCACATCCTGTGCATAAAGAGGAAAAAATAACCAGTGGTCTCTTTTAATTATTCTTATGGTCATCTGGACTGATCACTTGAGGCCAGTGACCATGAAGGGGACAAATATCAGGGAAACTAGTGCTGCACTATATGGTAAAAATAATAAAATCACATTTGGACAGATTGCAGTTGCAATATTAATCTAAATTGTTACAAACGACTTGCACCTTGCTTGTTATTATCACAAAATATATCCAAATCATGATGATTTCACTTTTTGTCTGTTAAAAAATTCCAAAAAAAAGTCCACAAGCCAAGTAGAAACAGCCTAATGTTTGTGCCTCATTGACAACATGTCTTTGCAGATATATGACGCATTTTGTGTACATCAGGAGTTAGAACTGGGAGCAACATCAACTGAGTTGACAGCGTTCTAGTTGAGAAGTTGGAAAAACATGGACGCAAATCAAATGACAGGCTTGGAAGTAACCGCTGTCAGCCATTGTTAGCAATAACAGTCAATAACAATGCTGTACATGTGTATTTCAAACACAAAAACAGCATAGTAACATGACAGTGGATATAAATTGAACAGTATTATGTGTAAGACTGACTTCAAGTGAAATACATAAAATGAAGTTAGCATGACAAGAAGCAAAGTGATTTTATTAGTGTGGTGTTTCAGGTGAAACTTCCAACGAGGTACTTGGAAATTCTCACTTCGACTACAAATAAAAACACACCAGGAGGAAATATGCTCAATTGTCATTTTGATTATCAGTGTCCTCCAGTGCCGGGGGCCTGCACAAGTAAATCCTTTGTGTACCTGAGCCTCAGCTCCCAGATTTTTCTGAGCATTGATCTTGAGCGCCAGCCTCTTTGCCATCTCCAGTTTTTGGATGTTTCCAGCAGATGTGGGTCCCAGACCTGGCAGTACTCCTCCTGAGGTTGCTGCTGTAGTGGTGGTAACAGCTCCTGCAGGCCCAGTGGCTGCCCCAGGAGCAGACAGATCCTTTACTCTCTTCTTGGAGTTGAACATACTCTCTATTTGCTCTTCAATCTGTGGAAGGGGGAAGTAAGGGGACATCAGAGAGGGGTTTGACTTGTCATTGATTATTTAATTAATGATTATTTACTCATAAAAGTGTGAAAAAGGGAAGCAAAAATGACAAAAACAAAATATAAGTTAACAATCATGAAACTTTGAGGTCACTCACATCTAGCGCACCGTCCTCATCATCAGAGTCCTGCAGCCCAAGAGCAGCTTTCTGCAGCTTCTTCCTCTCATTGGCCAGAGCATGTTCTGTCTCATCAAACTTGAAGCCTTTCCCTGAGAAGCCACTGCTGCTTTTAATGATCTTACCCTCCTACGTAGATGAAACAAGGAAAGTGATAATGTGGTATACACCACATTATAATCAGTTGTTCTTTAAGTCAGCATAGATTCCAGGCATCAATGATAGAAAAGTGCAGTGTAAAAAGTTGCCTATGCCTGTTGAATGTTACCTTGATGCACACACAGAGGTTTCAGATTCTCACGCCCTACATCTTACCGCTTTCTGTTGGTCTTTGAAGGAGGCCCAGAGTTGCTCCAGCTCTGGTGGGACAGGAGAACCTGACAGCTCCAAGGCTTTGATGATGTCACCAGCATAGCGAACCTGGTCCTCTGTGATGAAGGTGTAGGCGTATCCCTGAGAGAGCGACCAATATGTACAAAAAACCCCATATGTGACACCATAGTTAGTAATTACATCATATTTTAGTCCACACATTATTCTTTTCTGCCAAAACCTAGTGTCTGCATTACCCATAATGTCACTAAACCCATCAACAGTTCTGTTAGGAAATCTGGGTGTTGTGCTAGCAGCTTTTCCACAGTTCCCAGTGGATCCACAACTTTAAAATGACTGACCTTGTTACCCGCTCGGCCTGTGCGCCCAGCCCTGTGGACGTAGTCCTCATAGTGGTTGGGACAGTTGTAGTTGACCACCAAGATCAACTGCTTGACGTCCAGGCCTCTAGCAGCCACGGAGGTGGCCACCATCAGACGGCAAGCTCCATTCTTGAAGTCATTGATGATGCTGTCTCTGTCATACTGATCGATTCCTAAGCAGAGGCACAGGAAAGGAATGTATAACAGACTTGGCAAACATAGCTATGGCAGAAATCAGAGAAATCAGAGAGATGTTTACTGTCACAGGTTGCTTGCTATTTTCTTAATTGAATTTGGAATCCTATGTATGTACGTATGTATGTGGTGATTTTTTTTCCATCCCATCACATCATTTCTAAACATTAACATCAACTTATTAGCTTTTTTCCAATCGACTAGGTCTGAAATCAATTGTGTCTGATGCTATAGTATATTTAATATTATATATACAGCATCACATATACAATTAAATTTTAAGATCTGTATTATATTATGGGAATCTGGTCCTTTAAAGCCTGAAAAGTATCATTCATTTGTGACCCATGCCTTACCTCCATGCAGTGACATGCATGGGTATGAGGCTTTCATAAGGTCTTTGAGCAGTCCGTCTGCATGCTCCTGTTTGTCCACAAAGATAATGACTGAACCCTTCTCCTGGTAGTGACCCAGAATCTCCAGGAGCTTCAGGAACTTCTTATCCTCATCAATCACCAGCTACAAAAACAAAAAGAAAAGAAGATTGTTGACACTTGAGAGGTCTGATAGGTTTTTCCAATGGGACTTTATAAAAAAGGTCAGTGTAAAAAAAACTAGGGAAAAAAACACTTGAAAAAACTGGTAAGCTTGCAGAATAATTTATTTAGGCACTGAGCAAATAACCACAATTTATTGACTGAGATACAATGTAGATTTACCACATGTTGTTCCACATCAGAGCAGACCACACTGCGACCTCCCACCTGGACCTCAATAGGCTTGGACAGGATCCTACGAGCCAGGGCCTCCATGGCTCTGGGGAAGGTAGCTGAAAACATGACTGTTTGACGGTCAGGACGCACGTTGTCCACAATACGCATCACCTGGTAGAGGACGAGTAAGGAAATTAGTGAATTTCACTACTTTTTAACTAAGGGAGACAACAGTCTCTAGTTTCTTTCAGGGACCACCAGCATACAAGTTTGATGACTGCAGTAGTAGACAAAAATGTAAAATCAAAAAAGCAAAACAATGTTTGCTTAAGTTTATATAAAGGTTATACTTTTCTCATTTATGTGTCCACAGGGGTCTGCTATGGACCGTGTGATGTAAATGACATCATGCACTCATGGCAGTGCATGGACTCTGCAGACAAAAGTTGTGATTGCACATGCCACAAATTTCCAATGTAGCACAACATTTCCGGTTTTGGTCAAAAGAGACAAGAATATGGTAAACTTGGACATCTGGTTGAGGACCACCAGTACTGCAGATACAAGCCATTCCATTCCATCATTCAAAGAATACAACATAAAAATGAGTGCAAAATCCTAGTGACAAATCACTGCTTCTAAAATGCAATATGACATTGAGTATGCATGCATGGGACACTAGATTTAAGATGAGGACCCTCTTTTCAGTATGATCTGAAACATGGCCACGCATGAACATGTGTTCTGTGGACACTGAACGTGGCAAGTGGAGCTCAGGCTAAAGAATAAATGATTGCAACACCCACCTGTGGCTCAAAGCCCATGTCGAACATTCTGTCTGCTTCATCCAGCACCACATATGTGACTCTGCGCAGGTTGGTGACTCGACCTATACACCGAGGGAGACAGGCATTGGGGGAAAAAAAAAATTAACTTCAAGAAAGTCCATATCCGTACTCATCTGCGTTCTCCAGAACACATTTAACAAAACTAAAAATAAATACAGAAAACCTTTCGCAATATACTATTATACTGGTCTAGTTTCCAACGGTCAGGATTTTGTTTCATTTGTATTTATCTTTGTATTTTTTATTGCTTTAGTCTGGTCTTGCGTACCATCTCATGGGCATGAGGAACATGTAAAAGTCAGAAAACAGCCTCAAGATACAAAACATGAGATGGAGCCTCATCAAGCATTATCTGCGCCTTTTCACCTACAAGGGAAACATATTACAGATTACCTCGCATGTGTGGAAACCACAAATACCACCTTCTCCTGTAGAACCACCCAAAACAGATTATTATAATGCACAGAGTGCCAGTCAATGCAACAGTATTTCTTTCTACAATATTTCCAGTATTTTTTTTGATGTGTTTGAATGCTGAGTGTTTTAAAGGGCTATAAGATATTAGCTGTTCTCAGAAACCAGGTGAACTATAAATTTAAAAAATTAAGAAGACAAAAGAGGTGGAAAATCTTGTGCTTTGTACATCAAGGTGCTTATGTGCACCTTTTATCTACTCTAAAGTGTTTTAATGTCTGCATTGGGGTGTAGTGTATGTATTTAAACAACACAACCACAGAACCCTGGTTGAGCATTAAGGCTAAGGTCATTAAATAAAGTAAAAAAATCGATTTTGATCAACCTCGACCCATATTATAATACAGTTATTGAACATTATGGTTGTCTCTGACTTGGAGACTGAGGAACCATGGAGGCAGCACCAGGTTCACCTACCTGCATTCGCCCTGATCTTCAGGAAACACGTCTTGCAGATGTGACCGATTCCAGGGATGTTCAAATAATGTTCACAGTTTAGTAAGTGCTTCCAACTTGGTTCATTATGTATTTCATCATTAAATTGGGACATTTATTCCATGCAAGCTAATTAATAGAAGTTTCACATCAGCATCAGAAGTCCTTATATAATTTTCTATCCCATAGGAATTAAGAGTTTTAATGAGTATAAACTCACCACTGTTGGCCCCCAACATGTCAATCATTCTCCCTGGTGTGCACACAATGATCTCTGCTCCTCTCTTCAGCTCAGCAATCTGGTCAATCAAGTGAAATCAATCAAGTAAATTACATTAACATAACATTCAGAATTGTTCAGTATTTGTCTTTATAACTGACAGGCATGGTACTGCATCACCGATCAAAAGGAAAAGCACTGAGTTTTTAGAGAAAAGTGTGTTTAAGTGTGTGTTTTCTCAAAAGAATAAGAGCTCAAAAAGGACTTAAACAACGTGTGACCATGGATTGTCAAGCATTAAAGGAAAATATACATGTGACAGTGACATTTTACATTATTCTGGAGTGTTAAATACTTCTACTTCTTTTGGAATGAATTTAAAAGTAAAATTCAGTGCGTGTGTGTGTTACCTGTTCGCTGATACCAGTGCCACCATAAACACACACCACCCTGAGTCCCAGTGGCTTAGAGAACTTCTTACACTCCTTGGTGATCTGCAGAGCCAACTCTCTTGTCGGAGTCATGATCACAGCTGTGGGGAAGGAGAGTAATAGGGGCCAGAATAAATGTCAGTTCTTTGACCAGGCACTTGAACAATATTTGCAGAGGCTGGCTAAATGTTTCCCGGGATTATTACCCTAGATAAAATTTACTTCAATATATTAATATTGAATACTTCATATTAGAAAAGTTATGGGAATATTAACAGCCAGGAGTTATCATCAGTGATGTTCAAAAAAGAGCATCAAATCAGCTCTTTCTTACAGATTGGTCCTTCAGATTCTTCCAAGGGCCTCTGGTCCATGATGTGTCTGAACATGGGTAACAGGAAGGCTATGGTTTTTCCACTGCCAGTCTTGGCGATGCCAATGAGGTCTCGGCCAGACATGATGGCAGGAATGGCCTGGGCCTGGATTGGGGTGGGCTTCTCATAGTTGTGCCTGAGTACAGTTGGGAGAAAGATTTTAACACAGTATGTGTTATGTCTGGCCACAACGGATCACAATCTTTACCAAAGGATCATAATAAGTCAGACTTACTTCTTCAAAGCATTGAGGATCTTCATAGAGACCCCACACTGCACCCAGGTCTTGATTGGTTTGGGGCAGCCCTTCCCTTTTACAGTAATACCTTCCAGGTCCAACCTGTATGCATTCACTTCTACATAGGAAAAAAAAGAAAAAAGAACAGACAAATTCATGACAAATTCAACAAAGCCATAGAGCAACTATTTGAACATATAGAACATGCCTCTAATGACAAAATACAATTCCTTCAAAGCAGATGACCTCTGTTTATCCCCAACAATATCATGGTGGCCACCTCCTTTTTACAAATGTAGTTTCTCAAAATAGAGACAAATATCATTAGTATTACCAGGGACATACAGTTAAGTGGAAGATGTATGACTGAAGTCATATTACAGAAGTGTCTGAGGTGGTATTAGAGTCAAGTGAAGCAGAAACTTTTGTCTATTTGCAATTGTGTTTATCGACCTTCTTGAGTCATCTTGGCGAGCTCAGGCACCTCCACATAGAAGTTTTTGCGATACGGCTCGTACTGGATCTTCCCGTGATCAACAGGCTCCAACACTTTCCTCTGTTTGGTCTGGAAACCAGTCAGAGCTGTTTGCAGATCCACCTCCTCCTCCTCAGATGAGTACTGTCAAACACATCAGGAAAATCTATTGCCTGACTTAACTGAATTGGTATATTTTTATACAGAACAGAATTATACAATAACATTATACTGAAATATAAATATGCAGACATTTGCCTCTCTTCACAGAAGAGAGTGTGAGAGACTCCTTAATCAGGGTGGACAAATTGACAGCCTCAGGATGTATTATTTTTACACTTAAAAGTGCTCAGTCTTTAATATTCACACTAACAAACATACTATTTATTTTTCTAATAATTAGAATTTGTTTCATACTAAAGCTACATGAGTATTAGAGCTTGGGTTCACTTAGTTCATCTCAACTCCTTTTCTGTCTCTCCATGTCACTGCAGCCCATCTTCTCTGAAATGCTCCCTTTATGTTACATGTTACTGACCTGTTGCCAATTAACCCAATTAGCTGTCAAATGCTCCTCTAGTTGTTTTTTGATTTGTGACATTTACTTTCCTGGACTTTTGTTGCCTCTTTTCCAACTTTGAGATGGGTTGCATTCAAAATGAGCTAATATTTTTCATGAAATAAGTCTCCGATGTGTTTCAGTTCGGAGTAAAAAATTGGTTATTCTTATATATTAACATTTTACACAGTGTTGCAACTTTTTTTTTTTTTTAAGAATTTGGGTTGTCTACACATTTTTCCCTGCGCTCAACTGCAGAGGTCATAATACATTTTAAAGGCACTGTTTGCTAATACAGATATTGTGCCTTTAGTATTGTGTATCCGCAATTTCTACCCTGACCCTCCAGGGAAATGTAAATACCATTTCATAAATACATAACCGACATGCAGCATGTATGTCTAATAATAACTTTAAAAAAAAAAGTATGTATAACTACCATAATTACCTTAACATGCAAACTTCTTGACAACTTCAACATAAGGAAAAACTCACCTCCATGGCATCTTGATCATTCTCCATCAGCTCACCCTTCTTCTTGTGAGTGTGAGGTCCTTTCTTTGTTTTAACAACCGTCACCACTTTGGTTACGGTCATAGCTCCTTTCTGTAGAGGATTAAAAAAACAATACACTCATTATCATCTGACAAAACAAAAACATTTACAATTATAACATCTTTTATTAAGACTGAGAAAAAGTAAAACTGCCTTACAAAATGTGACCATACAAATAACACAAGATGTACACTTAAAATTAAAGTTGACCAGTCTGTTTAAAAGTGTTATGCATTTAATAGTGACTGACTTTAATCAGTGGATTTGTCTCGCTAAAATGATGCTGGATTTTGCTCTTACACTCACTTTATCGTTTCCTTTCATTCCTCCCATGTTGAACTTCTTCACCTCCTGTTTCACCTCCTCCATGTAGGCGTCCAGAGGATCAATATCATCCTCCTCAGCCTCCTGTGCATCTGGAGTCTCCATCTCCTTCTCTCCCTCCTCTTTCTTTTCCTCCTTTATCTCACCATCTTTTCTCTCCCCTTTCCCTTCCCCATCTTCATCATCATCTCCCTCCATTGGTGCTGAACCATCGTCATCATCGTCTGAAATGGAGAGTCAATTATGTGGGACTGCAGTACTAAAGCTAACTTCTGCACTGGTCAAGTAATTAGTTACCTGATAAGAGTAGTCATTGGTTTGAATTAATTTTATTATGTATCATGCACAATTAGATACTTTTTCATAAATCAGACAATACTATTTAAAAAATGGTGTGTTATCTCTATATAGTGGGTTTATAAAAACATGGTGATAAAACATGGAGCTTTGAACAAAAGTATGTTTCCTCACCATCATCGTCCTCTAGGCTCCACTTCTTGCCCTGTTTCATCTCCTCCAGTTCTTTCTTGATCTCGCCAATGTTTTCAATGGCCTTCTTCCTCTGCTCTTCCCTCCACTTCTCAACACGCTCCTTCCTCTTTCTCATCTCCTCCTCCAATTTGTTCTGGTCAAAATCTTGCTGCAATGAGAGAAAAGAAAATATATTTTTTCCCTTCTAATAGGTGGAGATCTTTTGATGGTTAATAAGAACTAAATCAAAATCACTTACATCTTCAACCTTCTCATCCTCTTTCTCCTCTTTCACCTTCTTCTTCTCAGACAAAGGATCAAAGCTGTCTTTCTCTTTGCTCCTTGACCTGTGTGGAACATGACAAATAAAGGGAATTAAGTCAACAGAAGTAAACACAACCCTTATAACTGTTCACTTTACCAGGACATGAAAAAAATGTCCATATGTATATATTTTTGTGTGACTGTGCATCAGCTGCTTTACTTTTCATCCGTTTTTCTGCTCTTGTTGGGGCTGCTGGATCGAGACCTACGGGCTCTGCTCCTACTCCTAGACCTCCGCCTGTCTCTGCTTCTGGACCTCCTCCTGTCTCTGCTCCTGGACCGCCTGGACAACAGATTGCATATAGTTTCAGTGTAAGGAATTGTTATGTCATTATTTCAAGTAAATTCAAATGAGGATTAAACTTATATAATCTTGGAATGCATGCAAACACATTCAGACATTCTACAATAATCAACTGAATTATAATTGTCCAATTTGTTTGAAAGCTAAACACAAAACTACATATAATGTCTGTATATGAGGGTATTGGTATTGCCAATTCCAGTGTCACATGAACCAAAGCCAAAGACCTGTGGCCTTATTTTGGAGTAAAAAATGTAGGATTCAGTTGGTTAGTAAAGACACTGGAGCCAAAGTAGGAAATCTAATATGATTACCATTTCTCTACATAGAAACAAAAGTTAAACTAACAAAGAAGCCTCAAGCAATCAGAATGTATCTCACTCACTCACCAGATACTCCATGAGCCACATTACTAATACCATCAGAATATTGTAATAAATATCATACTGTGGATCTGGATACTATCAAAGCTACAAAACTGTCACTACATATTATACAGATGACACTATCATCATTTCATAATTAATATTGTACTGTGCATAGTATCCCAATACCACAATTCAGCTCATACTTAAATACAATCACAATATTGCAAAACAAAGTACAGCGAAGGACTAAACGAGTTGGAGAGTAACTTTTAAAGTCATGCTTTCAATCAATATTTACTGTTTGATAGATTTAATATATGATGCAGCAATACCACATAATACCATACCATATTAACAACTATACAGGTACAGGGATAGGTTATTGACGACTTCTAACATTTATGTATAACCAAAAATAGAACGATTAAATTGCAACCTCTGTTCAGCCCTAGTGCTGTGGACTAGATACCTTCCAAATTATTACTCTCTACTGTACATTGGGAATGTTAATACTAATAAATGGTCAAAGACGACATAACAACTAAAATGCAACATACGCCTCTCTGACATGTTGTTCAATGTAATTACGTACAACACCCACCTGGCTCGTTTTCTGTCTCGGGAGCGGGACCTACGGCGGTCGCGGCTTCGTGACCTCTCTCTTCGGCTTCTGTCTCGGTCCCGGTCGTCTTTCTTGGAGCGTTTATCCGGGGAGCGACTCTTTGATCGGCTACCTGACCGTCCCCGGGACGCTGAACGCTTCCTGTAGTGTCTGAAGACACAAGAGCAGAACAACCACCAAGTTTCGTTGGAAAAAACGACACTTTGCAGGAAACATTTCGATTAATATCTCACGGCTGTGTGAGATTACACTCACGCAACAGCTAGCATGCTAATGTTAGCCATCGTGGTTAATATAGCTTGATTTCAACATCATCAGAAGAAAATCCATCAAAATGACCTGGTGATACTAACTTACCTCGACTCACGTCCCATAATTGTTCAACAAAGTCTGGGCTTGATAAAAGTAAAATTGATGCACAGTCCGTATTGCGAGTGCGATGCGTTAGATGGTTGTTTGTATCTTTGAACCTGCACGTAAAAAACCTGCGACAGTCTAAGTCACAAGTTAATATCATAGTGCGCCCCCCTGCGGTAGGAGGTCAAAGCAGAACAGTATTATCTACAGCCGTGCTTCCCAAACTATATCGGCATAATTCACAATATAAATCGCGCCTGGAGATAATATGAGTACAGTATAACGAGATACATTAAAAAGAAAGTAATTTTCCTCAAATACGAAATAAAATGAGAGGGCAGATCAGAGGCAGAAGCATCATTATTAAATGTAAAAAATACACAGACATGCACATGCTGTGGTTATTTTTTTATTGTATCCACCATTTCAATATTTTGAATTTAAACCCTGCTTTTTTTTAAAAAGTCTCTTCAACCAATTCTCTCAAAGTAATCATCTGTTTCATGACTGACGAACCAAACAAGTACATCTCCAAGGTCCCCTACCTCACAACACAGGTAGCATTTATTTAGTAAGTACTGCCCAATTATTCATTCCTATGTAATTTTTATTTAATGCAGAAACTTTATGTCAACACTTCATTTGCTCCTTAAGGTCAAATATGTAAGAGCCATGAAAAACTGTAAAGATGTAAACATGTCAAAAACAATGAAGTAGGTCAGATAATTTGTATACTGTAAATCACACCAAAGTTTTCACATTTAAAAAAAAAACATTAATAAATTAATTTGGTTGACATTAAAACTATGTAGTAAGGACAATAACAGCTAAGACACAGAGAGTATATTGTATAATAAAGCTTGTATGAACAAGGCTCGAAGAAAGCAAAGCAGGAAACATCACTGTAATTACTCAGCACACATATAGTAAGTGTATAAAGTCCCATCTGGCACAGCAGTGGCAGCACTCTTCTGCAAAACACCCCTCAGTCCAAGTCATAACATGGATACAGTGGACATCGTTCATTTGAAGATTTGCAAAAAATGACATCTCACATTCAAAGAATAAAAGCTTCTTCTGTCTTCACAAATAAAACAAAGATTGAAACTCATTCATCATGTAGGTGAGCCCTCTGAACAAAATACCTAACTTGAGCAATTGTATATGAGTAAATCTGCAGCAGCATGTACACTACCAGTCAAAAGTTTGCACACACCTTTGGACCACTGCTCAAGCAGGATGACAATGCTGCTACAAAATTACCTGAACTCTGAGATTATTAACAGATGTTCCCAAGAAAAGAGAACATAATTCAAAGGTTCTATCAGAATCCTGAGAGTGAAATCAAAAGTTCTGAGTTTTGGAAATAACCTTACATGACATTTTAAATGCTCTTCAACTTCTAATTAAAACAAAAACAAGAAAACTGCTTCTGCCAGTTCTTATGACACTGTGTTAAGCACCTGCACTGAAGTCAGTCATCAACCGTCATATCAAAAACATCAGCAAACCTCTTCACTCAAAGGTTGAGGTCAAGTCATCTGTATGCAAGTCAGTTCGGGAACCGACTATGTCAAAATGCCAGCAACCCAGTACGTTTTAACACAAATAGGCCTTATAAGAGGCATGAAAATGCAACTCCCAATCCTTGAAAAAAGAAAAACATTCACGATGTTGTTTGCAAAAAGATGTGGTTTCGCAGCAAGCTGAGAGGCCTGTGGAGTCTGGTTTGTAATAGCTGAGATAACAATTCAATGTAAGAAGTAGTAGTACACAGTTTTTCACATTAGCACAGTAGGAACTGAGACTTCCTAGTGTAAATGCCTTTTCATTCTTCACACACAAATACAATGTTGTTCCTACACTCAGGAAAATCTAACTGTCACAAACACTGGACAGGTTACATGTAGTTTAGCCTTAGTGGGACTCTGACATGCTGCACAGACAAGAAACCGTCCAGTTTAAATACAACCCTGATTGTAAGACAACAAGAATTTGTTTTGCACACTCTCGACAACAAGCTCTCATCAGAAGGTGTAAATGAGCATGCTCTGCTGTTATGGGAGACAGGAGGAGGGGTTTAATGTAAAGAAGCACTGGGAGGTCCTCCTGCTCCATTAGGGAGTATCTGAGCCGACAAAGAGCAGGATCTCATTAGAGAGGATGAAAGTAAAGAAGTAGATGCAGAGGTCAGCAAAGACGTCCCCCATTCTCCTGTAGGTGTCCATGGAGCGGTTAATGACCTCAGCAGGGATGCCGGACAGCAGCAGGGCGGCCGTTAACACAGTGGTCTGGGTTTTCTTCTCTACCTGCAGAAACAAGAGTTTAATGACCGCACATGACTGACATATTCAATGTATTTATTTTTCCAGAAAATTAGATACAAAAGATTGAAATGGTAATAACCAGAAAATGGCAAAAACTTTTACACGTATGAAATGCTGGAGCCAGAAAACAAAAACTTCATGACAAGGGAAAAGGGCTGAACAATCTGTGGAAAACAATCCAATTGCAATTTTATTTTTTAAAGCCAAAATTCAGTGCAGTATTCACTGTGTGACAGGTTTAAAACCACTGATGGCACATTATCCCACAACACCATTAAAACTTTAAATTTTAATACAAGGTTTAAAACATAAAGATATGATTTGTATTAAACATGTATGACTTACATTTTCATCTCCATAGAAAATAGAACAATCAACATAGAATTAAATTCAAGCCTTTGGGTTGCTTCAAACTGCACTTTCATTTGGAAAATTATTGATTGCTTTACTCTACTGGGAGCAGGGGGACCATTTCAGAGCCTAGCTATGTCTGAAGTTCACAAAATAAAACATACAAATAAAACTGAAGCTCAACAATCATTATTTTTATTTTACGGAAACATTTGCATCTAAGCTATACTGTCTGCCAACATGTCAAACACTGCAAAAAATATACAAATAATGAGTGCAAACTTACCTTTGGAAAGTACTTGGACAACCCCATGTAGGCCAGTTCAAGGGTCAGAAAGGGAGCAAATATAGACTAGAATGACATTAAATAAGAGTTAAATAACAACAGTTGTACAATAACTAGTGCATTATATGTATCTGATAGCAACACAGAATACAGGTGTTAATTTTTCTGTGCAGCCTTTTCTACTGTTAACACACCTGCATCGACTGTACTGAAGTTGTGACTCTCAATTATCACTGAGTTATCACAATAACAAAGTGTCTACAAACAACAGACTCACCAGATACTTGCAAACAAAAACCCTGACAAAAACAGCAAGGAGGAAGCTGCCGATGAGCCTGAAGACTCTGAAAGGATCAAACTCCTCCGAGTCACACCCTCCATCCTGTGGATGCTTCTCATTGGCCAGCTGACCCCGCAGTTTCATAGCGTCATCAAAACGCGACAAGTACTTCTGGAGGCCGCGACGTGGGGAGCCGCTGTGGTCGTCTGATGCCCGCTCCCCCCTGTGTCGCTGCCGGACGCCTCCAACATCGTCATCTAGAGAGCCTCCAGGTGAGTCGCTGCAGTCTGGCAGGGGCGAACCCCTTCTCTCTGGGGTGACGCTGTGGGAGCGAGTGCCAAACACTGAAGCCTCTGGCAGGAAAGGAGACGATCTTGGTGAAGATGAGGACCACTGCTCTGTCCGGTCAAGATCGAGGTGGAAGCGGGGCTCTGTGGGTCGCCGAGACGCACCTGTGGAAGAAGTCAAACATCATCAGTGAAATCTCAACTGGTGCTGAAACAATAGGTGTACTAACTGTTGATTTTTACTCCTCAATGACAGAATATTGAAAGTTTAAATGTCAGATGTAATTTAAAGCTGCAGCGTGTATGTCCTGGTGATTTGTACTGTTGGTGATGTTTCTATTCTGTCTGTTTGGTCTTTGAGAACATAAACGATGTGACATAATTTGTCACAGAAAACTGGCTCTGTCAAGCAATACTATCAGACCTGATTGCCCTTTATGGGAGCACGCACTTTTTGAGTGCTTTCTCTCTTACTGTTTCACATTACAGTGTGACACTGCTGTGACAGAAAGAGATGCTGTGCCGTAAAGGACGTGCCTCGATAGGAAAACATAGACGTGTGAGAATGTGGGAAATTATATACTAGTGGTGTTTGCCCTTTTCATTTTTGCCCCTGCCCTTCCAAATGTCTGTGCACGCCCCTAGGGTGAAATGTCTGTTTTCAACAATTACCATATAATACCATTCTGGTAAAAACATTTAAGAAACCAGAAATTTATTTGCTTTACATTTACAAAACTACTAGTTACTGGTAAGCACTGTTTTTTTCATAAATTTTCACCCGTTAATCCAATGTGCCATTTAAAATGTTGATTTAACCACTGTCTTATCGTCTCAGGCGATAACTAACTTAACCTTTAACGCGACAGTGCCGACCATGAATATGAAATCAGGCCATTTGTTAGAACGTTGCTTGAGAACAAAACTAACGTGTTTTCTGCAGGTGAAGCGACAGCAGCAGGGTGAGGGAGGAGACAGTCGTGGTAATGTACGATAGCAGCGAGCGACACTGGCGTGCAAACACCGTCGGCGTCGTTTCGTACCGTTATTTTCGGGCTCGTTTTTGGCGAAGCCCACGATCCTGTTCATCCTGTCCTCCGAGTTCATGAGCAGTTTTCTCCTGCGGATCTCTGCTCTCCGCTGCGCCGCCGACAGAGAGCCCGTCTTCTCCTCAGTGGACTCCCCGGACTCCATGTTGGCAAAAACGAGCGACAGTTGCGAACACTGTTCAAGGTGCAGACAAAACAGGTGTTCACCAAACGGCCTAGTGCGGACAAGACAAAGGCCACGGTATCACTGAACTAGTCGGTAAACACAGCGGTGGGTGCAAAATGATGATTAAAGCCAGCACGGTCGCACGGAGATGACGTCAACAAAGAGCATGACAAAGAGGTTTGATTTTTTTCCCTGCCCTCTTCGGTGTCTTACAGGAAATCAGTCAACCAGTCTGTCCATCTGTCTACCTATCTATCTATAGAAACCTTTGTGTATTCAGCATAAAACTGTGACAGATGCATAATTAGCAGCAGGACACAGCTGCATTGACCACAATGTACATCACCAGAAACGTGTGGAAGAGAAAATGTCCGATAAGGCCATCTGATTTAAAACATTCTGTTATCAAAGCATTTTCAGAATTCTAACTTTAATCTCTGAATTCTGGCTATTATATAATGTATTTATTTATTTTTTGCTTCAATTTTTTACATGTGGCCCTAATCCTCTTTCAAACTTCATTCATTCTGATAAGTCCCAGGTAAGTCAGTGCGGTAGTGAAGAAACACACGTGCAGTACACTATATTCACCAGCCAGAGGCGCTGGTTGAGTTAAGCTTGGCGGAAGTACAAGCTGATCAGTAATCAACGAAGGAGAAAAAAGTAAACTGCAACATGGCGACTCCTATGCATAGACTCATAGCGAGGAGACAGGCGTGAGTATAAATGTTTAAATTGTGATTTGTTTCATCTTTTTTCTATGTGTTGTGTAAATTCCAACAGTTTTTGCGGTAGCAGCGACACTTCCGGTCAGATGTATGAGCTGAATCACAAACGCTGTAGGACTGAATGGCATCATCGATGCTCCCCTTTGTTTCACAACAAACATGAATTACTGTTTCATTTTAGGCCAAATTCGGACCCTGCAAACCTTCATCAATCCGCTGAAATCATGACCAAGGTTTTACAATACAAAATATACCGATTGGACTGAGACGAGCTGCAGATTAGCGTTTGTTATTAATGATTGGATTATGAATGTGTGGTTAAAACCATCACGATAATTACCTTGTGTATTTATTGTCTATCACTTTACATTTTACGTTTTTTCCCCTGTTTTCCTCCTCTGACTTTAAAATATTAATCTTGAACTTGGTCAGGTAAAGCAAACAATATCCAAGCACATCCAAGCAATATCCAACATTTTGGAAATAAGGGGTAGATACATCCTCTCCAGACCGTTCTGATAAAAATGGAGAAAGCACTCAAAGAGTGGACATTCTGAATTTGGATCACCTCCAAAGTGTTATATTCCTTTGGTCATATCCTACATCCCCAAAAAACCTTTTGTCCTTTGCTATTTGAGTTATGCTGCTCACAAATGGACAAACGAATAAGCGCAGCTGATAATGTAGCTATCCGGCTGAGATAGATAGATAGATAGATAGATAGATAGATAGATAGATAGATAGATAGATAGATAGATAGATCTTTATTTATCCCAGAAGGGAAATTAAGTTGTCACAGTAGTCCAGTGTTAATAATAAAAATATAATAGCACAAAATACTTGAGTGGAGAAGAAAATACTTAAGTGGAGTAAACTAGGAATAAGAATAGAAATAAAATAAATACAGAGTGGGACAAGGGCATTTAGAAAAACAAGTTAAGTAAGCAAATAAGGGGCAGTGGCAAGATGATGGTATAATACTGATGTTATGGTGGTAATCTCACTGATAACAGTATATAATAATGACATAAATTGTCACTTATTGATTCAACCATTTTATTATTTTGTTTTTCCCAGCTATTATCTTAGTCATCTTTATTAATGGCATAAAACAATATGAAAACAATAATTATCCTGCCCAAAAAAATAGTGATTTGCAATATTGTTACGATGACTGGGGAAAAAAAGTCTTAGTAAACTTAAACCAACATAGCTTTCCATCTGCACTTATGGTGGTCAGAAACATTGCAGATGGGATACATTACTTTTTGTGAAAATATAATTAATTTATTAAGATCATAATAAGTCACAAGGAAGGATGCAGCTCCCATTTGTGGTACATTCAAAATAAATTACAAGGACTGTATGTTGGTGAGTTAGTCAGGATTTTTAACGTGAAATATTAACGATTATCACGATAATAGAAATTCACTATGATTAACTTATTGTAACTGTTTATCACAATGACGATAATATTGTATATTGTCTCATCACTTCTTCATTATTATTTGTATATCTTCTACTTAATTAGCTTTTGTTTTAGATACAGTTCACTATAGTAAAAGAAACTTGAGTGCAGTGAAAGAAAAGTCACATAATGAGATCACTTTAAAAAATTTAGAATTACCTGGCTCACTGAAAACATTAAGAAGTGTGTTGAGGTCCATGTGGCTCTAGCATGAACAGAATACTTGAAATTCAATTCTGCATTCTATGCAGTCAGTTCCCTCCTACCAGAATGTTTTCAGAAAATCAATCACTTCAATTTTAAACACAGTAGATAAAGTTCCTAAATCTAGTGATAACAAAAAAAGGACACCATGCAGCTTTCTCATACATTGAGTCTACTAAAAGTTAAATGATAACACTGACAATCATCTGTATGGAGAGGTCAAAGTTTTACTCAGCTGCAACAACTATGGCATGGTGGGAATTAGTGACAACAAGGAGGTAGCAGTGACTAGTTGTCCTCTCTTTACTGTTTTATTGACTGTTATCTTCATGGAAGGCAATACATTCAGACTTGTTTGTTTTTATGTTTTATTACATGCAGTGAGGCAAATAAACAACATGTGCGTTGCCAGAAGTGTTTGGAGATGGGACACTGGACCTACGAATGCACAGGGAAACGGAAATACGTGCACAGACCGACGAGAACAGTCGAGCTGAAAAAGAAACTCAAGGAGGTTGAAAACCAGCACCTCAGCATCACTGGGTAAGGTGGCATCTCCTTCAGTTCGCCACTAGTTACAGGTCTATGCTGATTCTGCTGCTATACAATACTAATGTGCATGCATAGTATTTTAACATAACTGTCAACATTATCATTTTGGTAAGAAGTGCAAAGTGTTATTGATTTATTTAGGAATCATTCCTTATCCCATGAAATGCCACAATTATCACTTTTTTAATAGTGTCCCCCAAACCTTAGTTTCGTATTTGCATCCATCTGCTGTTCTGAAAGCACAAAGTGAATGTTGGATGTCAATATAATACATGGACAGCATGTTTAATTTACATGGAATGGAAACATATGGAAATGGAACATAATTAAAAACAAAGTACTCCACATTGTAAAACTCTTGTTATTGTTTTTTTATTTTCTCTTTGCAGACCAGGAAGTGAGGGAACCAATGAGAAGAAAATTAAAAAGAAGTAAGTAAATAATTATACTGTATGTTTTGTGTCTTTATGTGGTACTAACAAAGATCTTTAAATGATAGATCAGTAGCTCTTTGTGCCATCATACAGTTAATTTGTTTTTCACTTTAGCTTCATTTAACAAAGTAGTAATCAACTTCATATTAATATCGCTATATGTAAGCAGCAGTGCTTATGCATAGTGAAAAATAAAAGGATGCATGAAGACTATAATTTCATGGGACTAGTTATCCTGTAGTACACTTAAATGAATAAAATTAATATTGAGTGTTTTGGTATTGAAGATGAAGCTGCACCAGTCATCAAACAAGTTTCTTCTGTTCAGTTTTATGGGGATATTCTCACACTGTCACATTCAATTTGGTCACAGTCAGCAGTCACAGGAAAAGTCTGGATTTCACTTGGTGCAAAAACCTGCCCTCTAGTGGAGGCTGTAAGCCACTAAATGTTCAATAAAATCTGTGAAAGCAGTTACCTTGTTGACCAGAAATGACAATGATTTAATACGTCTGGAGAGTATACTGTTACATCATATTGCCATAGTGATACTAGACTGCTGGTTTGATTTGTATAAAGATCGTCAATTTTCTTCTCCTCCTTAAGCCAGAATTAAAGGACACATTTCTTGAGCAATAACACACAAGTAATATTTTTAGAATCAACACACATCACATGTCAGACAGTCAAACATGTATCTAAATTGAATGAGACAATTGCACATTTGAACATTTTAAGTGAACTGCTACATTTAGCTCCCCATGCTAATAATTAGGCCTAGTAGAAGAATTGGCTTACCTGTGCTAGGCAGTGCTGTTAGAAAATAAAATAAAATGCTGGGCCAAAATAAATAGAGCCTCACAAAAAGGGACATAACACAGCGAGCATTCAAATGAACATGCTTAAAATGAAATCGAAATCTCTCAGAAAACACTTATAAAGAGAACTTTCGATACTTTTTGAGGTTAATTTTCTGCCCCAGAAATGAAATGATTTTTTGCTCTATAGATTGGTCTCTCTGGCATTTCCACCCCCATGTTGTTTAACTTTAACTGCCAAGCTTCACCTATGGCTACGTGATACAAAAACAACCCCCACAGCCTGTGTAGCATCTCAGAGACTCAAGTGTGACTTCGCAACTATGCACTCTGCTCTGATTTCCGTATTCATGTTCATTCCTTTTTGCTCTGCCACTTCGCCTCTTAGAGCTAAAGACTCCAGCGGCAGTAGCAGTGATTCAGACAGCTCCTCCAGTGACTCATCGTCAGACAGCAGCGACTCCTCCAGCTCCTCTTCAGACGACAGCGACAACAGTAGTGACAGTGATGATGACAGCTCCTCCTCGTCTTCCTCCTCTTCATCTTCAGACAGCTCAGACTCGGGAAGCAGCAGTGATTCAGATCAAGGACCTCCAAAGAAGAAAAAAAAGAAAAAATAAACTACTAAGGTTTTCTGGTAGTTTTCCCCCCAATGTGTACATTTTGCATAATCTTGTACAGTTTTATTAGTAGAAATGGACGAAGATGAGCTGAGAACAGGAAATTATTTTGAGTTGGCTGTTGTGTTGTAAGTTCCATTTCCATGACACATTTCCCTGGTTACTTCTACAAACACATTTTCATCAGATTGTAGGTCTACTGAACAGCATACATGTTGAAAAGATCTGAGAAAAGTAGTCTGCTTATTCATGTTGAATCTGAATTTTTTACTAAAGTATATTTTTAGTCAATATGTATAGCTTACAACCTTAATAAAGGAACACCACATGACAAATAGACAGTAGTATAAAACATTTTAAAGTATATTAGGGAAAAACATTGCTTTGTTAAAATTTAAATTGGTTAAAAGTAAAATGGTCTTGTTATAAAACTATTTGTTACAGTAGTAAAATAAACTTGGCCTGTGTCTGCTTTGAAAACTTATATTTGCTCTCAAAATGAAAGACCAACTGCAATAACTTGTTTTTACACATAGGATCTCTTATACTGACAGCATCTCATACTCATTCACAATATTAGATATGCTATGGTCTCCTAGAATAAATGTTTGGAAATGATTGTCTGTTATTTTCAGTTTTTAGAATGCATGATAATAAATAACCCTGTGGATTACCACAAAATTGTCCATAAATCCATTATAATCTGAAAAGGAGCTTAAGTTACAGAAATCAGTGATCAAACATTAATAATTTGAAACTGATTGATTTGCTTTCTAATTGACCAGTTCCTTCTGTTGGTTTTCTTTTAAGATGATATGTAGTACTAAATATTATTTTTATAATTCTAAACTTTAAAGGTGCAGTGTGTAAAAATTTGGGTGAAATTATTTGTCAGGAATTGAAAATAAAATAATCATGCTTAATTATTTTCATAGTGTACAATCATCTGATTGTTTGAGCTGTTGTTTTTCATTACCTTAAAATGTCCATCATGTTTTTAAAATAGTACACAATGGACAATATCTCTGAGGTTTGATGCTAATTGACGGCTACATGGGTTCTCTTACATTTGGAAGGGAAGGGTGAATTGAGGAATATTCAGTTGCAACATGCAACTTCATTGATAAATTAACCAAATTTTAAACACTGAACCATTAACGTTTTTAGACCAGTGTATGAAATGGGCCAGGAAATCATAAAATAAGAGTTTCTGTTGTCATATGAATATGAAACGGGATGCCTCCCTGTGCTTTAATTCCTTGTGATAAAAACTGTTTAGTTTAGGCCACATTAACGGAAAACCATGTCCAAAATACAAAATATTATGATGAAATTATGTCATTCTGACACACTAAGGTTAAAATTATAAGCTAGATGAGATGACCCAATTTACTTACTATTAATATTTCTAATTAAATTATAATCTACAAGAGGAAACACTGAAAGGCCGTTGTGAATTCCTTGTAAACGTCAAGTCTGAAGGTCTGAACAACCTGTGCGTCAGAAGAATGTTGCATTCAGAGGAATGTAGGAGGTAATAGAATCGTTAACATATTAGTATGAACGACAAAACGGCATGCTGTCAATGCAGTGCAAATTATTAATTAAACTGGGTTTGACTTTCTGACAAGTGACTTTGGAATATTGATGAGCTGAGTTTGTAATATTTATAAACTGCGTATACAAATGTATTTTTAGGTTGAAAATTGCCATGTCGTTTATTTTTAAATCATCTTTGCCCAAAAGAAGGAACGAAACTCGTTTATGAAACATTAACGTCTCTTTCGTGTTTACTAGTTTAAGTGGGTGGTTTGAAATATTTCCGACAGCAACTGAAGGCAGCGCCGTTTGCTGCCGTCCATGCATCCAGTCCTGTCTGTAGTACCTGCTGGCTACTTAACTTAGCTAGCTGCCTTACCTATCAGTCACTTCTGTTAAGGATTACAAAATGAACGATGGATAAAATGGTTTCCTCTTGTTTTCCGCTTGATTCGCAGTCGCGTCTTAAGCAAAACATGGAGACCGTCCATCTAGTTTTAGTATTTTAGCTGTTACAGCGTCTTGTCGAGTCCATTTTGCGTGTAACTGGAAGTGGAAAAAGACAAAGAGAAAAGAGCTTTCCAATAGCTAGAATGGTTTGGGCCTAAAAAGAAGACAAGAGGTAAGGATGCCGAATGTCACAAAAGAAGCTGTTTGATGACTAGCCAAACTTAGTGGATGTCTGACATTTGGTGCGACTGTTAATTTGATTTTCCGTAGAAAATGTCTCTGTTTTGAGGTCTAGCCTAGCCGCTACCCTAGCCTCAAAACGCTACTATCAGATTCGGCTAGCTAACGTTATGCTTCACGAAAAGGCAGGTTGAAAACGAGTTAGCCTCTTGTTAAATTGATAGTTCCAATTACTCCTTTTGAGTTACGATAGTAGAAGCCGATTGATTATTGGAATGTTATCATGTGATAATTATTTATTTCTTTTTTTGGGGGGGGCGACTTTTGTCGAAAAGGTAACGCAAACGTTGCTGTGACTGTGTGATAGTGATTGTCGTTGTGTCCCCCGTAATGTTAACGAACAGGTCATGACGTCTGATGTTTATTTTTTTTCCTGTTTAATCATCGTTGTCATAACCTAGACGCCGAAGTTTGCTAACAAGTGCTACAGAGTGAGACATATGCACACAATAGTTTTAGCCTTCACCGTAACATTTCGTTAATCCGTGGCCCACAACTGTTGTCAGTTTGCTAAAAGTGACACGCAAAACTTTGTTTTGTTTGCCCTGTAGTGTCCGTACATCGTATTCTGTGCATATCATTACGTACGTGAGATAATTCAGTGCCTCCCTCTGCTTTAACAAGTCTAAATCCTAAATGTTACACATCAAAATCACGTTCGCCTCCAAACGAAGCCAACACGATACATTAATATATATTAAGCTTTGGTTCGGCAAAGGGGGCAGCTGATGTGCTTTTCTAGGAAGCCATTTTACGTTCCACAGTCGAGGGGGAAGGGCCAGAAAATGCATCATAAGTGCAGAGTAAAGTCGCAGCAGTTACCACTACACCTAGCAAGACACAAGGACAGAGCGATCGACTTGTTTATCTTGGGTGACACGTCATGGTGGGGGAGCCCTAAGGTCATGAACTCATTTAGGGCAGGTAGCTGTGAATTGGCACCACCTCTGTACTCACGTGTCAGTTGAAGGATTTTGGCTGCTGAAGTTGTGGGTGTAGTTGTTTATAGTGTGCACTGTGTGTAGCTGTGTTTATGTGAACGTACAGAAATGTTAGTTTTGCTTTAATACTCAGTTAAAAAGTGATACCAACCTCCCTTTTCAGACAGTGACCATAAAAGCACCGTTCACACGGAGGGGGGAAATACTTTTTTTTTCCCCTGAGTAAGTCATGGTTGGAAGACTAGTCTGAGTTAGAAACATGGATAAAGGCTGCAAGACCTGCTCAATAGTCCTGCATTTCCTTGGCATAGAATATGTAGGCAGCTTTGCTGACCTTCATTCTGACACTTTATATAGGGAGTCACAGAAGTTTATATTATTGTTTCATGATCTATAGCATTTGAATCTGGTTCCGTGTACAATAGTCACTCCCAACATTTAAACCAGTTACAGGTTTCCTTTGGCTCTTCACACATCTATTGTGTATTGTGGTTGTTGTTAGTGCTGGGCAATATAGTGGTATTTATTGGTTTTTTATTACATAGTTTTGGCATACTGCAAAATCAGTATATGAAAAACGGAATGTGGCACATCAAAACACTGTTTGAGGTAGGACCCTTTTCACTGCTGCACCACACATGGTAAGGGCTTAACCGAAGAGGTTACTATGGTAGTAGTTGCAGGGATGAGCAATTTACTCCACCACCTTAGCAGGAAACTTGTTTTAGAGTACCAATAATGTATGCAGTTATGCTAGCGGACACACAACTGCGTCGTTCCCTCTCTTGCTTGACCACTTGCTCAGTGTACGCACACACAGACACACACTTAACTGTGCAACTTCCCATTTTGTTTGACCACTCGCTCAATACTAGACAGACCTGCAACTCTCTTTCACTGGAGCACTCACTCATGCTCATGCATAAATAAATAAATTTTTTGGTCATACCACCCAGCACTAGTTGTAGCATTTTTGTCAGACTGAATATTTGGCTGATTTTCAAAATTAAAATAATTATTTAATTTTTTTTTTTTTTAAATAGATTGTGCCCTCCCAAAATGATTCCTCTTTGTTGAAATCAACCAAGGGGTTAGGACGATTCCTTTATCTCCTCTCATCATATTTATCTTTAGCTCTCTTTGAAAACTAATGTGATTTTCATAAGTAAAGTCTAAGTAAATCATAATTTGGTTTAATAAGTATATGGGTGCAACTACTTTTTTATCAGTTGCATTTTTTGTTTTACCCTGGTCCATCAAAGAAGAATAAACATCCTCATTTGTCTCTGTAAGTTTATCAAATATTATTTTCTTTCTTGTAGAAACAGGGTTGTTGAAGGTTCTTCCTGAGTCCGTCAGTTTAATTAGCCCTGAATCTAATCAGACATCAGCAGCTCTTTATATTCCACAGTACTACAACATGCTCACTCTGTCCTGGCCTCAAGCATCTGTTCTTCAGCTTTGGTTCTCTATGACATGAATTAGGCTGGTTCATGTGTCTGTGTAGTTTTGTGGATGTAAAGCCCATTAAGCCATTTCAGTAGACAGATCTCTGTGGTGAAATACTGCTTCATCATATTGTCCTGGGAATGATAACATCAGCTATAGTTTATCACCACAGGAGTGCATCTAAACAACAATGATATTCATCAGTGTAACATTTTTCAAACTAGGTGAAGTGCTTTGCAGCCACTAAGTAATGGATCACTTGCATAAATCAGAGTGAGGCGGATATGGATAAGTAAAGCCAGAACTACAGCAAGTAATACATTAAAAAGGGATTCAGAAATCACTTGTGTTGCCAGCAATGCACTACAAGGACTTGACTATTCAAATCAGACAGTCAGACAATTAAATTGTTAATCAGCTTTTTTTAAACTTCATATTTGGCAGTGTAAAGCTATGAAAGTGTCAGCAGATTAAGAGGTTTATTTTAGGTTCAACATAGTATAGCTCATAAGTAAACTATAGTTCAGCATGTTTTATATTTGCTGGTGGCCAGTTACTCAGAAACAGTTTCTCACTGACTGTTACGACTACTCTAATAAGTAGTTGTTAAATTACATATGGGAAATATATGGTGTCACCTAAGGCATTATTGACTCCTGTTTAAAGTTTGGGTGATAATTAACCTGTGTTTTTGTTGTGTACAGTAAATCTTGGCCCAGAACTAATGTGCATATGTCTGCATGTTATAGGTCGTGTTTCATCTGGATATTCGGCGTCATAAGGTACTAAAGGTCAACTTATCATGGCTAACGCATAAGTAATTCAGGCCAATTCATGTTTGGAGCAATTAACATTAAGTCAAGCTAATTTATTTCCTTATCTGCTCCATATGCACATGGAAGCTCTATTCAAATATTTGACATTGGCTGTTTGTGCAGTGTAATCCTGTATTACACTGCTCACATAAACAAAAATTCTGTTTCTGCTCCCATGACTTGTTTTATTAGTGCAAAAGATTATCATTTGTGCCTAAAGGATTCATTAGAGGAGACATCGTTGACTGCATCAGTAGGTTTGAAACAGGTTTGTGTAATATCAGTTGATATTCTTATCAGGTTAATGTGACACCCCCTAGTTCTGTCTGTCTGTCTGAATGAATAAATGTTAACAAGACATATCACAGATCACATTTTTAGAACAATTAACAGAAAAGTCCATGTAATATAATTGCACCGAATATGCTAAGTTTAAACAGTACTTGCATATTAAATTAATTTTTAATTAAAATAAATTTGTCTCTGGGCCACATAGTTGGGTTGTACATTGCTTAAAATCGTAATGGTTCAAGTAACGTGAGCGAAGACCTTAAGGCAAAGGGGGAGAAATCCTCTTGATTAACATTGTGTGCCGAACTTATATGATGCAGATTCTTTGAAAATGCCTGCAAGATAATTGAGGGGTGTGCGTCATGCTCCATGAGCAATGTGTGGCGCATAAAAACTCCCTGATCATTGTTATTTGTGTCAAAGCTGACACAAACAACACTATGTAAAGCTAGTGCTAAAGCTAAGTCACACTACCTAGACTTTAGATCAGCACACGAACATACTTTGTGGATATAAATAAGACCGACATTAATAGATGAGCAGCATTTTTTCAGTGTAAAAATGTTAAAGCTGATTTGTCTGTTAATAAATTCCAGCCAAAAGCTGGGTTCGTGTGTGCTGGACTGACTCTGACGATTTACACTACTTCAGCCCTGGAGCGATTTATAATGGAGCTTTTCCATTATACAGTTTTAGCACTACTCGGCTCAACTTGACTCTACTATTATTTATTTATTTTTTGCTTTTCTATTAGGGATAGTATCTGGTACCAGGTGCTTTTTTGGTACCTGTTCTGGCAAGGTTCCAAGTGAGCTGAAACAATACTAAAATGTGATGTCAACAGACTGCCGGCCACTATTTGTTCAGTGAGTGTCATTACTCGAAAAGTCATGAGTACAACATCCGACACAGGAATTAAACTCAGCATTTTTAAAAACTGGCAAGAGAGTTACAGCGAGCATACGTGGCTGCTGTCTGCATAGATACATGCCTCAGACTGAGCGGCAAATATACAATCACCTCGATGTCCTCCATTGTGTTTTGGTGTAGTGTATAAAACGATGTCATGGCAGTTTCGCGCAGCCGTGCTATGACAACCCTGCCCACATTGAGGGAGTACTATAAAGTAATGGAAAATGACATGCCTGATACTCAAACTGAGTAGAATTGAGCTGAGTAGAGCCGAGTAGTGCTAGAACTGTTTAATGTATAATATCATCTAAAACAATATTGAGTAGCTGACTAACATATGCAGGCTGCAGCCCTTAACATGCAATAGTCGTTCAAATTCTAACCACATTATCTGGGTACGTTAGTTCAACTTTGGTTTGGTACAATTTCAGCATGTTTACGTGTATTTTAAGGGTCTGGTTTTAGTCAGACTAACTCGAAAATACATTTTATTCTAATGGTATGTAGACATACTCAATGTGTCTAACAGCTTTGCTGGATGTCACATGTATAAAATCATTGAATGCAATAAATTGGTTTGTAAAGGCAGCACAGTCACGGCAATAAGCCATGATTGGTAAATTCTACCAACTCACACTGATTTGGATAATGCATGCTTGCTGAGTGGAGGCATTTCAGACAATTAATCACTTCAAATGCTTCAAACTTGCTTGAATGAAAGGATATAAAGCTGGTGTTTAAAGAACATGTCAATCAAGACTTAGGAGTCTTGTTTTGATATGTTAATTGTAGCTGGTCTGAGGCCTGTGTTGAAATATGGAAGGGGTTTCCTAAAGACTCAACCAAACAAACCTAAACAGATTTAGATACAGAGACACGGGAAATTAGGGTTATTCATACTTTTCTTGTTGTTTTGAAAAGTAATAAATATATTTTCTGCTGTTCTTGCATAGGAATATTCAAGTAAAGTTGGATGTGCTAGTCGATTGATTTATGTATCCTGTTTTTATTTGTTATTTTCTTGTGATTGATTGAGATGTTTGTATGAGGCAGGTCTACAGCATTTGAATGGACAAACCCCTCTGGAATTCCTGCAGTCAGCAGGTTTGCTTATAAAGCACCAGGGGTGGTGGCACTGGCTGCCCATCTGTACCTCTTTTACTGACATCTTGTTGTTTTAATGTATGGTTAAATGCTCTCTGTAACTTATGTAAAGACACGGGAAACCACATACAGTATGAACACTGACAGTTTTGGGTTTGTCATATTTATGTATTTGACCAAAAATAGGCTGTATTCAATTTGTAATATCCATTTAACAAACTTCCAGTGAAAAGTCTTTCAAACAGCTAATGTAAAATGTTGGCCATTTATGATCATTACAGGTAGAGCTGTGTGTTACAAATTCAGTAGAACTACAGAATTTTCCTTTTTAGGTTATATTCTCTTATTTTATGAGGCTTGTTATTGATTAAATCAACAAAGTGTGGTATATGTGGTACCTTTTTTCTTTTTTAATAAAACCAAATAACTTAAGAGAAGAGAAATGCTTTGGTTACTGTTTTAGATTCTCAAATCAAGGTTTCTAAATAGTACTGTATTTCCATGGGCATCAGAGAGGAGCTGTACCTTTAAAATGTCACAGAAGTGATTGTAAACTGACTCACTGGGATTTTCCCAAGTTTATACACATTGGGTCAGGACTTGGTTGCCAGGATAGTTTTTCCTCTTGTTCATTTTAAAGTAACTGTTAAATGTCACCACAAAAACCTGCACATCATAAGGGATTAAAAATTTGGTCTGGCAATGTTTTGATGCAATGATCATAGGTGTTTGTGAACAACTGAAATATTTTATGCTTTATGAGACATTTACAGATTTTTAAAGAGTGTGGTTTTTAAAAACAATGTTTTCAAAGGGGTTTAAAGATGTTGGGAGGAACCAGGTCAAGTCATTACACAAGTTCAAAGGACTGGTGGTTAAACTGGAAAACTATGAATCAATATGTAGGGGAGGGGCTGGAATTGAATATTTGTTCTGTTAACTCTGGTTTTAAATTATATTGTGTATTTCTCATCTGTGTGAAGGCCCATTCTTTCTCTCTGCTGTCCACTGGAGCCTGAACCTAAAAAATGACCTTAAACAGTGGATTTCCAACATGGTCAGACAATGATAAGAAGTTTTTGGTTACTGTAACCTTACTTTAGATGTAAAGGTAAATAAAGTAGCTCCTCCTGCCTTGATCAGGACAAAGAAAACCACAGAAATGGTGTTAAAATTGTTTCAGATGCTGTTTTGTTCCATATATAAAAAAAGAAACTTTGTACCATGTCATGATGATTACACATTTGTCAGCATGTGTCATCATATAGCTGATGAAAAGTCTCCACTTTTGTAGTACATACTCACATACTCTGAACTGCTCTGTCTCTTTAATAGACTATGCTGCTGCTTTGCTCTGTGCTTAGGGCATAATGGGGGAGGGAGGGAGGATGTTGACTGAAAAATTGGCTCTGATTGGCTGGACTTGACTGAGGGCAGTGACATCACAGTGGAGGAGAGGCCCTGTGGTGTAAAATAACATCTCCTTCTATGGGACAAGACAGGCTGTTCCATTCTCAGAGATAGGGTACATTTCCCTATTACATGTTCCTCAATTTTGTTTTACTCCCAATAGATCTTTTCTCTAATTGCCTCAGATGCTGTTTTGTAAATTAATATTTATGTATGACTGTCTTGTACCAAGATAATCTTTCCTTTCATGTTCATTGTTTCTTATCAGTTAAATTGCATTGCAAACTCCTTGTCTATCCATTTTCTCATTGTGTCCCTTTTGATTGAATACTTTTTTATTTGTTTTATTGTGTAGTACAAATCGTATTTTTTAAATTAGTATTATTATACTTTATTTACATTTTACTACAAGGACGTTTTTGATTTAAAGTAGGTAGTAGGATCAAGCTTTTTGCAAGTCTGATGAGATAGTTGGCAGGAAAGGACTTCACTTAGCTGCTGCTTTATTTAATAATGTGAGCTATACATTTCCCTATCAGAAATGCCACCTCAGGAGTATTGCTTATTTTTAATTACGTTTTGACAATGGAAAATTCAGTTGTGGAAAACAGCTTGCGGTGGCTATCTCAGGCGCTGGCTAGGTTCCACCTGATGTGATTTATGTTGTGCACTTAGTTTTTATTGGAGAGTCTTACAGCTAATAGCCAGTGTTCTTATATTGTGGTTTTAGTTCTGATTTCTTGTTATTATGAAATTTAAATTGTTCTTTTCATTTAAAATGACATTTTCATTTTTACTGTAGGACAGATATGAGAAAGCCACACACCAGGTATTAATCAGTTCTGTATTTTGTCATTTTAAGGCAACACCATGGGTGTTTTTTAATAGGCTTTTCAGATGCCACATCAGCAAAGCTATGCTTTTCTCTCATTGATAGTGTATGTCCTTTCCAATAACTAAGGCTAAAGGGAGGGGAAGTTAAAGATTAACATCCTCTTTTTTTGAGCGATTTTTCTGCACTTGGAATTTAAGATGTGAGGCACAACATAACTTTATTACACTCTATCTGACAATCACTCCACCTTCACACACCACACGCAGTTAAAGAAAAGCTACATTTGCCTCGCCACTTAACATAGCATGTGACTACCCCTGCTGTTTGCTCATGTGGTATCTCCCGAGAACAAGCAGTTACCTCCCCTTACTAAGTCAGATTTTTCCCCAGTCCAAGGAAATACATAGTTAGCACTGAGTGGAGTGAAGATTCCGTCGTAATGCTTTTTCAGCTGGACGCCCACAGATACTTTTCAGGAAAGGCCAGGTTGTCTTCACTGAATGAGGTTGGTGTAGAAGTTTAGACTGACAAGTCATGACGAACATACTTCTGAATCCCTGGGAGATCCTCTGAGTCCTCCTCCCCTCCTCCTTCCAATGTTTCAGTGAATGGGGCCATGGCCTCTCAGTCAGGGTAAGAAATGTAGAAATAAATAGCTACTTTACTTATTATTGTTGGTGTCAGGTAGAAGTAAAGCACTTATGTAGTTCTATTTATCTGTGGTTGTCTGTGTATACAATATGTATATACTAGTTGTATAGAAATGTTTTGTCTGTGTCACAGAACAAACAGTCCTGTTTTCATGGTGGTCAGATAACCACCAGTTCGTCATTCCTTTTTTTTTTTTTTTTTGCTTGTGTTAGAGACGTGACCTGGTTTTTATGTTGTGACTGAGTGCGAGGCAGATGAGCTGATTAAGTTTGGTACAGAGTGAACTGCCTTTTCAAGTCAGCAGACTTTGACCTTTTCAGTCTGACACGCCAGTGAATGATTGTAATAAATGTAGCTGGCTATTACACTTTAATTATAATACTTGTAGTTTAATTTAATGTTATATAAGAAACAATTTGCAGAGGCAAGCTTTGTCTTTGTTGTGAAATGAACTACTTTGCCTACCATGCTACATTGGCAAATGGTGAGCTCTGTTGGCTTGGGTCAAGGCACAAGGCATATCTGTGCCTAATATTTGATTTTTAAACAGTATAAATTATGGGTTGTTCTGGGTATTTTCCATACCATTTTATTTGTACAAACCACAGGTTTAGCTACTTTCCTTAGAAAGAAATAAACACAATGCTCATGTGGGCTCAGCTTAATTGGATAAGACTTGTATTTATGTCAGAAAATTAAAGATTAAACTTGAAAGTAAGTTGGAAATGCTGTCTTACAGATTGGATTAGAATATTCTTAGATATTATGACTAAGACTAGGGACAACCCATCGGCCATGTGTAGCATTTGTTTTGTCACGTTACCAAAACTTTCTCCCTTGCATAAGAATGCTTTCACATAGTGATTGCATTTTTGTACGTGTTGGTGTGGTAAAATCCAGAGATGTTAAATTACTTTAATTTTTCAGGAATCAATCTTTTGAAATTTAAATCATGTCTTTTTACATATTTCAAACAGCTCTTCACTCCCAACTACATGCTGATTTGTTTTTTCACTCTGGCAAATGAAGATTTTTTGATTTATATTAGGTTGTGTTTAATATAAGCCTCTTTTTATTTAGCCATGTTCAAGGCTGAAATGTTTTTCAGAAATTTTATTCTGCCATACTGGAAACAGCATGGTGGAACAGATGCTGTTGTGGTAATTCTTGTGTATCTAGATTTTGACAGTGGGTTGCCTAAAATCCCACACTGGAGTGGCATTATGCGGGATTGTTTAGTTCAGTTTAAATGAGCAAAGATGGAATCATAACGTTTCAGTCTTGCATTCCCTTGTTTATTCAAAAGCAAAAGCTGCATAATGCATTTTGTTTCCTACAGAGAGTGACCTTAAGGATCAATCCTTAATTAAAAAAAAAAACAGACAACCACCTGGTAATTTCACGAATGCTCTAGTATACTTGAAACATCATAATCAACAAAACTTTGTCTCGTCTTTCTCTTGAGTGCTGCACCACAGTATGTCAGTATGTGTCCTCTTATTAAATTAATTAAAGAAAAGATCAGTCAATCAGTTAAGTATTTCTTGATTACTTCATTGGAACACATCCAGAAAGTATGGGAAATGTACTCAGTTTTAAAATGACTAATCTTCCAGAGAAAGAAAGCTGCTATAAATGTCAAGTATTTATCATGACATATCATTATTCTTGAGCAATAGTATGACCCTGGCTCTCTCAGACCTAGAGTAAACCTCACCTAATGTTACTGGTAAAACCTGTGCTTGTTCTACTATATTTTGTTGGCAAATATCTGCTACAGTATGAAAAAGGTGTATTACATCAGACTTATTCAAGATATGCTTGAGCATCACACACATGCATTGACAGCTTGCTATTTCAACAAATTTAAGACCAACTTTCAGTAACATCATTCCAATCCAAATACAAGTGATCACATAATTTGACACACATTAAAAACAACAAAGCTGGTGATGCTCTAAGAGTTTTGCACAGTACTGTACATCTAGAACCAGCAGAACAAAAACACCGTTTGATGCAACATAATTTAAGCCCATTCAAACGGTCAGCTGGGGTTTGTCTGTCTTGGGAATGGATACAATCAGTATTCCCTCTTAGGTAATAAGACTGCAATTGACACCAGATTTTTATCATCTTCATCTTTGCAGTAATGTAAACATGACACCTTCACAGCTAACTCCAGCAACAGAATTTTACAACAGCCAGGAGCATTTAGGCGTTATCCACACAGTAACAGAACGTTTCTACACAATGATTTTCTTTTTCATTCTCAAAAAGTGCTCTGTAAACATGGCATTGTTGACAGAAATTATCTTCATTCACACATGTGCCATGTACAGGCCTGGCACATGTGTGAATGATCTTCATTCACACATGTGCCAGGCCTGTACATGGCACTGTTACCGCTGCTACAAAAATGCACCATAAATGGAGAAGGAGGCATTGAGCATGTGTATCATTATTTTTTAAAATAAAGGTTTATTCTAATATGTATACATTACAGTGTATACTATCGCCAACCAAGTAAGGGGAACTTAAGACAGAAAGTTGAAATAAAGGGAATAGACCAAACTCTCTCCAAAGACAAGACAAAGACAATGAAATTGAATATAGCAACAGTGATTGCAAGTGTAACAAATAGGTAGGAGTGTGACATAATTTTTTTTCCCCAAAGTAGCGTATTGTTTGTATACATGATAACGCAAGGATAGAGATTTTATCCCTATGGGACCATTTGCCAAAAATAGCATTTCAGGGCTCCAGAAACACCAATTGCGTGCATGTGGATAAAGAGCTAATACAATACAAAAAAACTTAAGGGGATTGTCCTGAACTCGTTTCAGTGTGTACAGTAGGGATGGGTGACATGGGCAAAAAAAAATATCACAATATGTTTTGGGATATTGACAATAATGTTAATTAGTTGATATCCTTTAAAATTTTGAATGTAATTGATTATGTCATTAATTGTTGCTTACAGATTATATCAATGGAAAACCACCCAGTCTTGTAACTACAGTGTACAAGCATTGAACTCTGGGTAAACATTCAGATGCTCTGCTGATATACTGTGCTGCAAACAAGTAAGAGCAAATAATAAACTGATTTCAAAGACCTAGTTGTGGGGGCTAGTGTCTCAAAGTTTTCTCCCTATTAGCATAACTACATGTAGCTAACCTGTGTGGCAAGGAAGTCATGTGATAGCATAGGCCCACTAGTGGACATATTGACACTGAATTCCACTCACTGCATCAAGGAGGGCGTCTGCTGCATGCCTTCGTGGGAACATGAAGTTTCAGTGCATGTTAAATTGTTTTTTTGTGCAGTAATTTAATGTAAATTTGCATATCTCTAAAACAACAATCACAATATTATCTTAGACAGTATGTCGTGACCACCTCTTTTGTACGGCCCGTTAAATCAACCAGATGACAGCCAGTGAATTTGATCATTGCCCTACAAACAGTAAATGCCTGTGTCTGCATATTTATCTGTCAAAACGGAAGAAGTATGTCTTTAAATGATCTCTCGTCTAGTGGATTTGCCATTTCCTGGGCACACATGACCTGAATGACTGCGAATATTCAGAATATATTTTTTATTTGATTCAAGGTAACCTAAAACAGTTCTATTAGGGCCTTGGTTGCTTCCTGATCTTAGCTTCAATGTAAACCACTTTGTCTGTTACAGTAATGAGTCATGCTGTAGTTGCTGATTTAAAAACTGTTTTTGTTTTTCTGCTACAAAATCAGCTTTGAAAGTTACCAAGAGATGGTTAGGCCAAATCGACTCTTCTGCATGAGAGTTGTGAGTTCTTCTAGGAAACTCCCCATAGCTTCGTGCACAGTATACAGTCTAAATTGTCATCCCTGTGCTTCATATCTGCTTCTTTTCATCTTTTCAATCATTCTTACTAAGGATTGAAATTGAACACCCCTGTGTTTTGTGTTTATAATGTAGGAGGAGGCTGGGTGGTTGCAGCATAATCACATTCTGTCAACAGCCTTAAAAATCATTGTTGTTGCTGGCAAAGCCTAAAGCTGTCGACCAGAGAGAGGTGACACGCCTGGCTGATAATTTGCTTCCTTCTGGATACAAAGCTCTGTAGCTGCTTTTTGTTAAACAATGTTCAACAGTCAGCACAGTTACAGTACATGTTCTTCTCTCTCTGTTGTCTCAGTCCAGACATCCACTTAATGGCTCCTTTTTATTTTGCACATTTTGCTCGGAAAGATCTGCTATGGGTGTTGAGCTAAACGGGAATTGAGCTTGGACATGAAGCTGTGGTTTGATAGCATTGGATTTTTTTTTTCTGAAAAACGTTCTTTTTTGCCTTGGAACGTGATTTTATTAGGTGTTAATATATTTTTGGAAGGTATCCAGAACACTTATTATTTAAAACTGTTTGGGTGTGAGTAGTGAATTGACAACTTTAACCAATTTGTATTTAATATAGATGACATTGTACAATATTGAAAAATGGCGGTAAGAAATTTAATATGAAATACAATTTATTCTGACGGTTTGTAGAGAGATATTATTTGCAGTAGAAATAAAGTGCCTCTCTGTTTACAATATGTTTACAATATGTGGGCCTATTTGTGGAAAATTGAACTAGATGGCATTGTTCCCCAAATTATATAATAACTACATAAAAACAAAAGAACTGCTGTTTAGCTGTTTCTTCACTTTTAAATAAGTTCCAGTTAAATTGTCAGGGTTGTCAGGTTTTTCCATTATAGTTTTCTCATTCAAAATGCTCCTTCTTTTACTGTAGGCCCACCCTTGAATTTCACAAGTAAAACCATGGGATGAAACTACGTATATTTTTTTTTCTTAACTTGTTTTTTTTTTTTGACTTTTTCTTTTTGTGTTTGTATTATTAGCAACATGAACCGTGAGGACCGGAATGTGCTCCGAATGAAAGAAAGAGAAAGGAGAAATCAAGAAATCCAGCAGGGAGGAGGAGAGGCCTTTCCAGCAAATTCCCCTCTCTTCCCTGAACCCTACAAAGTGGTAAGTTAATTTTCCTTATGATTACTGTTGACAGTAATTGATTCAGTCAGTTGAGAGGAATTTGTAACTGTGACAGGAAGTGAGAGCTGCTCTCTCTACCAGCAGCATTTATGTCAATATGGTATGGCTTTTTTAACTGCAAAATGAATGTGTAGCTTCAGGCTTCTATGGTGAGAAAGGAACCTCTCTGTCTCTTGGTGTTTATTTCCATGCTTTGTCATTTGTTTGCCTTCATTTCTAAAGACAATCTGTTGTTGTAAGATGTTTTATAGGATATTTTTTAGTTAATTTAGCCTAGCGCTAAAGCTTCTGAGATGTTTTAATGCAAAAGTAAGGGTCTTTTTATTTCTTTTTGAGAATTACCTTCATGCATTGCACCACCTGCATTTTGTTAACTGTAAACTGATGAAACTAACAGCAAGATGTGCTTTAATATTGTTAGATTTCCTCTAATTTGGCTGAACAATCTTCTCACACTATTACATTTAATTTGCTGATTTGTGCACACTGTGGCTTAAATTTAGTTAATATCAGCTATCTATCAGTTTGTCAGCTGTTGACTGGCTCAGCAAAAAATACAGATTCGGTTAAATTGACTGCACATGTTCATGTTTAGGTGTTTTGTAGTGGAACTGTGGAAAGTAAATATGAGGATGCACCCCCTGTGCTTTCAGTGTCTTCATCTTCTGCTCACAGCTCCCCAGCCAGTATAATTGTAAAGAGGATTGAGTTCTTTGTACTGGTTTAATCTTTGCCACTAACCAGATTTGAACAGAGGTAAGTGCCATCTCTCCTTGGCTAGAGTAATGCATCATAGCAGGAAAGAGGAATGTGTCCTGACAGGTTGGTAATAGAAAGAGTAGCAGAAGTGAGTGAGTGTTGGCATGTGTTTTGGACCACAACACAGTGAAAGGGTAAAAGCTGACTTTGAAGAAGAAAAAATGGTTGACCTTTGCAAGCTGCGTTTGCAGCAAAAAATCTATTATACATGTTTGTTCATCTGTTGTCTGGAAATAAAGAGGATGACATGTGGAAAAACACATGGAAATAGCCAACTGTTTATGTCACCGGCTTTTTTGCACTTTGTATCTCTTGTCTTCTCCTTGTCTAAGTCTTGTGTAAGCTTCAGTTTGACTTTTTTTCCCCTCATCTGTCATGCTCCACTAAGTGGAAGTTTACTGTGCTCTGCATTAAAGGCCATGTGTGCACGCAGCTGCATCTGTGGCCTCCCAGATGTAGACCAGCAGGGCAGTAACATTTTTATGATGCAGAGTTCACGCACTCATAACTGTTGCACACAATGAAGAGCATGAAATAATTTGTTTAAAATTAGAGCCACAAAATATTGGATTTCTGAGGCTACAATACATTTTAAGTATTAAGTTTAGACCATATCTTAACCATAAAGTATAGGCAGATTAGACAGGAAACTTTTAAAAAACTGCCTGTCTATTTTTATGTCACATTAAAATACAACATTATTGCTTGGACTGCAAAGTTGGGCTCAAGCAAATTAGGGGATCCTACACTTAACCAGCTCCACACCTAAGCCAGGCTGTGCTAGCAGGGGGTATTGGTGCAGTGCATGTTGTGACCAAGCTAGTTACATTTCCTGCCAACGGCTAACGGCTTCAGTTTCTTCACCTTCTGTGTGAATCAGTCATCCGAGTCTGAATGTGAAACTGGATACTTCGCACAGACGTCTGTCCCAGGCTTATTGCAAACAGGGCAGTTGGAACCCATGGCCTAAAGCGATTGATAAACCACGATGTGGGAACTAAGGGTAGAACTTTATTTGTGTTCACAGATAAGTGTGGGCTGGTCTGGCATCAGTTTGAACAAGCATAACTTTGTTATTGGCTGATTCGGCCTCAGTCAATTTTTTTAAATTCTAAATTGTGACTTGATCAAGGCATCTTTCTTTTCTTTTTGATTTGATAATGCTCATTTGAAATTTGTGACTCATGTAAGCTGTTATTTGTAGGATTGGGATTAGTGCAATATGCATATTTTCTTTTTATACTTTCAGTATTTTTGTTGAAAAATAAATGTTGAACTTGTGACTGCTCTCCCCACCCTTTCTGCTTTTCTTCTGTTCCTTTTTTCTTTTTCTACTTAATGAAATGACTGTCTCTTCTTTTTCTGCCCTTTATTCTTTATCTTCACACTATCCTCTACACCCCACCTCCTTTCCTTCCATTCTCTGCTTGTCCCTTTAGTCCAGCAAGGAAGATAAACTGTCCAGCCGTATTCAAAGCATGCTGGGCAATTACGACGAGATGAAAGAACCGATTGGTGACACACTTCCAAAGCTTGGTGGTAAACCTTCTAACAGCTCGTCTTCCTCTGAGGAGAAATCAGGCCCACCTTTATTTGGTGGGGATCAGCGTGGTGTCAGTAGTGGTGGCAGTGGCCAGAGCAGTAAGTGGACTCCTGTTGGTCCTGCAGCAGGTGGATCTTCATCCCAATCCCAGAAACGCTCAGGACTCCAGGGTGGGCACGGCAGCCAGAGGAACAACGGGGGCAGTAGCAGTAGCAGTAGCAGCAGCATTAGCCAAAGACACGGAGGAGAGGTGCGGGAAAAGAAATCAAGTAAATACACTGGAGGGTCTGACCACTCAAAGACACACACATCAAGTCCAGCCAAGGGCTCGCTGAGTTCCTCCAGCAGCAACAGCCACTCAAGAAGCTCCTTGTCTGCTGAGCAGCATCATAGCAAAGAGCGCTACCGCTCCAAGTCTCCACGAGACAGAGAGGCCAACTGGGACTCACCCTCACGGGTTCACACCTCTTTCACGAGTGGACAGCACTCGAGTCAGGCCTTTCCTCCATCTCTCATGTCCAAACCTGGCTCCATGCTGCAGAAGCCCACAGCCTATGTGCGTCCTATGGACGGCCAGGAAACTGCAGAACCCAAGAGTTCAGAAGCAGAAAGTTACAGCGGCCAGTCGCACAGCAGCACTATGGGAGAGATGAAGTCCAATGGCAAGGCCTCGCTTTCTAAACTCAAGATCCCCTCTCAGCCTGTAGAGGTAAGGTTTTATCTACAGACCTTCAATTTTATTGTCTTATTGCTTCTTAACACTGCTGCTTAACACTGCCACTACACACTTATAGGTACTATGTGTAAATCTGTCTGATCTGAGGTTACTGTTAATGTGTGGAGCATATATACATAGTGATATAATAATGCAGTAAATGACATCACTGCAACGTTACTCATGGTGTGTCTGAACTTGTACATCCAATAAAACACCTATAGAATGAGTCATGATGCTCATAACGGAAGCCACCTCTCACCTGCTGCACTGATATCATGTTGTTTATGAGCATAAGTGCTGAGCATGATGTTTATCTCTCTAGGGCTCTGGTGATGCCAACTGTGTTGATGAAATTCTCAAGGTACGTACAAAATAGTTACCTTAAAACCACCTTTCATTGTTAGTATTCAGAGAAAATCTCACTGCCTTGAGTCAGTAAAAAGTCATTTGACATTACTTACTCCATGCAGCTAATTTTTTCCATTTTTTTCCTTTCTTTTTTCCACCCTTCTTTCAGGAAATGACTCAGTCTTGGCCTCCTCCACTGACAGCCATCCACACCCCCTGCAAAACAGAACCCTCCAAGTTTCCATTCCCTACCAAGGTCAGCATTGGATCAGTGGCAGTGTTGACTCTTAGATTCAAGTGATTGTGTTTTGAGTAGTATGGTTTAATGATTAAAGACTTGTATACTGCAAACAGTCCTTCCATAATACATTAGCACAGTTTGTGGTGGCTGTAAATAGATAGGACTTACATAGACGAACATGTAATCTGAAGTACATTTATTAGTTTTTTGACTTTCAATAATTTTCATGAACCGACAATCATGGTCATTTAACTTATAAAGGAACCGTAAGTCATTTCAAATAACAAAAACACAGTTAGGTTGAGATCAGTTATAATATAAATAATATCTTTCATATGATTTCTTTTTTTACCTCAGGACTCTCATCCTTTTCCAAGTGGACACAGTGAGTATTGGAAATGTTTAACATCCTATAAACAGTAATTGCATATAATGTTTACATATTGATCGTGTTTCTTTTTGTGTTTGCAGAGCGAGGAAGTTCTTCCAAGAGCTCCAGCAGCCACCAGTCCAAAGCTTGTGATGACCAACCCACGTATGTTTTTCCCCTGCTCCTTAACTCCTTTCTCATCACAATTCCCTAGTTTTCCAAAACACCAGAGAGCAGTATACTTAAATATATATTTATAATTATTTAGGAAAACCAGACATGCTCAGGTAGACCCATCCAGCACTCCCAATCTGCAGCATTTACACTGCTGTAATAAAATACATCGATTATTAATAGTGCTCCATTGTATCTCAGTATGCTCGAAGATGACCTGAAGCTGAGCAGCAGCGAAGATAGTGATGTAGAACAGGATCCTGCCAAGAATGCCTCAAGGAACACATCAGCAAGGTAAAGAACGGAGAATAGTAAATGTACTTCTGTGAAACTTTTTAAATTTGTATTGTGACTATGTTAGGGAGGTCTTGACTCAGATTAAAATTCTGAGGCTGGAATGGTGTTCTAGATTTTATTTTATTGAAAGGTTATGTTCCTCATTTTCAACAAGAGGATGCACACCCAACACTAAACACTACAAGTGTAGTGTTTAGTGTTGGGTAATTTTAACACTTATATATTGAAACATGTTAAATTAAATCATACAGTACTACAAATACTGCCCTCTGTACAAACATACAAAGTGATTAGAGTGATGTGTGATCTCAAGAAATTTTTCCACTGTTATTAAATGTGTCCATTCACGTTAAGCTAATCAAAATGTGATTGAAAGTTGTCTTTGCACCTTTTGCACACAATATAATATTATCTGATTCCATCTTCTGTGGCAACAGCAATAACAGTGAAGGAGCAGAGCAATCACGAGACGACTCCAGTAGCCACAGCGGCTCAGAGAGCAGCTCAGGCTCAGACAGCGAGAGTGAAAGCAGCACAACAGACAGTGAAGCCAACGAGCCCCCGCGGCCCGCCTCTCCCGAAGTAATGATTTAACCATTAACTTTTTACAAAGTGTTACTTAATTTGCTGGGCTGTTTATTTTGTTAACATAAGACCATACATTTTTCCTTTTTTTTTTTTTAATCAATGTATTTTTTTTGGATAATTTTTGCTTGCCAAGACAAATTTTCATATTTGTGTTCTCCTGTACCCATTTAGCCTGAACAACCCACGGCCAATAAGTGGCAGCTGGACAACTGGTTCAAGAAAGCCAAGCAGTGCTCCCCAGCTTCCCCAGTGGAGAATAACAATGTTCCAACAAAGTGCAAGAAAGAAGGCAGGGATAATGGCTCAGGACGTGGCTATGGCAGCCAGGGGGGCGGGTCAAAAGACTCAGTTGCACCCACACCCAGCAGGGACCTACGGGCAGCACAGAAGGGTGCAGAGGGTGGCCGTGGTCGACAAAAATCCCCCGCCCAGAGTGAGGGTGGCACAAATCCGCGCATTCGTGTGGGTAAAAAACAGCCCAAAAAATCTGAGAAGCCCCCAGTGGTGGAGGAACCAAAGGGAGGCTTGCGAGTGGAGAGTGAGCCAGCTCCTGAGATACCTCCCCATCGGCCCAAAGCTGCTACCAAGGGTTCCCGCAAACCAAGTATCAAAAAAGAACCTAAATCCTCACCGAGGCCCACCACAGCTGCAGTCACCAGCACTGTAGATAAACGTAAGCCCAAGGCACCGACCAAGACCTCGCAGCAGAAATCTCGTGAGTTTGTCGACACGGACTCCTCATCATCAGATTCTGAGGGGAATGATAGTATCCCGTCCTCATCACAGACACCCAAGTACCTAGAGAGTATCAGGACACCAGTGGGAGAAAAAGAGCTGTTGTCTCCACTGAGTGACCCTGAGGAGCACTACCCTGCGAGGCAGCCACAGCAGCAAGTTTTACTTGTGAAGATAGGTTAGTTGATACTGCTCATTGGGCGAATACGCCAATTATATAAATTTTCTGAGCAAATTTGTTGAGATGGAGCTCACAGTAAAGAGAGCTCTATCTTTTGCTTCACTTTAATTTGGACCAAGCTGAATCGTACCCTTTCCCTTCCCTTTCCTTCCCATTTCCTATAGACCTCAGTTTGCTGTCAAGAATCCCAGGGCGGCCCTACAAGGAGCCTGCAGAGATAAAAGTGGAGAGGGACGACTCTCTTGACAGGGACAGCAACCTCAGCAAGCAGACCTCCGAAAAGAGTTCTAGCAAGGCCAAGAGGAAACACAAGGTAGAGAAAATTTTAATGCTTTTTCTCTCCACTACTCCTGTTTGATTTCTTGCTTTTAGGAGAGTGTAGTGTAAGGTCATCTACTTTAACACTTTTTCACCTCACTGCTCCTTTCAGATCAAATGATCTAAATCCTTACTTTTTTAAGTTATAATCACACTAGTATAGTTAACCGAATGCTTGACAGGATTGGTCTTACCTTACACATCCTTATCATCAAAGGATCGACAGATTCAAATTTGATGATCCAGACCTGGAATTTTTGCCATGTTAGGATATGACCTTTATAATACCTGAACCTGAACATCAAAAGTGCTAAGCTGCACTGTGTGACACATCTTAATATCAATTCCTAGAGAGGTCTTTACATATACAAGGGAATGCAAATTTGCTTTAAAGGTGTCTTTGCTTTTGTCCTGTGATGCTTTCATCTTTTAGACCGACGAAGAAGGCCCCAAGCCAGAGAGCAAGCGATGTAAGCTTGAGGATAAAATAGCATCTCATCATAAAAACAGCAGTAAAGAGTGAGTATTATTCCTTTTTCCACCTTTTAAATCCTCTGAATACCAGGAACACTTTTACTCAAAAAAGTGTTTTATTTTCACTCACAAAATTTACATTTTTAGTGTTTGGTTCTTGGATAAATAGAATTGGTCTGTTTGTACAGTTGACAATATGAACTCTAAAATATGTAACTTAAAATTCAAGTGTGAGAGCTTTTTTTTATTACATCATACACTTTTAAAGCTGCATATGTTGACCATTATTCAACTTATTGTCTTTGCTCCGTCCTTGATGATGCATTACTTTGAATGATAAGAATGTTTCCTATTATGTTATGATTAGGTTTAAACTACTGCTGCAGAACAAGTCAATTTAAATATATATGCAACGAGAATACCTTATATCCCTTCAGGTCTAAGAGGTCTTTGGAGAAAAAAGAGGAGCCAGTGCCTTCTCCATCCATGTCAGGTCTGCAGCGGACGCCCAAGGCAGATCATCCAAGTCGAAAGAGGACAGTGAGCCAGTCCTCCACCTCTTTGTCCAGCGGGACAGGAAGTGGAAAGGAGGGGAGCCATAGTACCAAAGGCTCAACCTCCAAACACAGGAAAGCAGAGGAGAAGGGACGAAGCACACGTGACAGCAAGGTAAATAAAACCTTTCCACCAGGAATCTGCTGCGCATAGGGAATAGCTGGGAAACACTGGATACTGCAACGTATGAGTGCAGTCTTTCATCATGTTTGCCAACTGTGCAACATTTTCCCTTGGAGGAACTTCAATAACAATGCCAGCAAATGTTGCTGAGGGGTAAAAAAGGATATAGGGGTAGATTGATTTGTGTGTGTGAGTGTGTGTGTGTGTACACACTGGCTGCTTAATAGACTCAATATACACAAATATGTGCATTACATATACATGTGCTTGAACAAAATTTAAGTAAAAGATTTACATACATAAAAATTTTATTGTGCCCAGAGAGCAGCTAATGACTGAAATATTCCTATCTATATACTGTATGTATGCTATGTCTGATATCAGTAGAGTTAGGTTTCAGCATTGCCACATTTTCACAGTTGCTCTTTTTTCATTTTATCCATGACTTCAAACACCTTGGCCTTTTCTTTTGAAACTTCATTCCCTCTCACTTTCTGCCTGTGCAGGAAAAATCCTCAAAGGGCTGTGATAACCAGCTGGCTGTGCCTCCACTCTCAATGGACGGCTCCAAGTCTCAGAGATCCAAGCTGGTGTTTGAGGACAGGTAAGAGGAGCTCTTTCCACTATGGATAACCCCACAGTGGGATATGCAGAAAAAATGTTGCTGTGGGGATCCAAAGTTGCCTTTCATGCTCGAAGCCGTACGGGGTGCGGGTGTCATTAATAGATGTGACTATGCAAGGTGACATAAATTTCCATTTTAAAGGATTATCTGCTGCAAAAAAGAGAGCATGGTCTTGCTCCTTATATGTCTCTTGTTTTATTTATTTATTTGAGTTTATTTTATAAATTGTAGGGGATTTTTGTTGAGCTGCAGCAGTGGTTGTTTAAAGATTATTATTATTGTTATTGTTATTATTATTAATAATTCCAGTAATTAGATTTGTCTCAACTTCGTTCTAGGGTCCATTCAGCTGATCACTACTTACAGGAAGCCAAGAAACTAAAACACAATGCAGATGCACTGGTAAGAGCAAATACCGAAAGACTATTTACATGTGTAATTGAGATGTTGCTGAATGCAAAGGCACAAGACCAGATGGTGTAGAATAACATGGTCTAGACCTTAATGTAAAATTACATCCTGGTGAGATTTTACATGGAGCTTAACACTGGTTTCAATATGTTTTCTTTTATTGGTGAAATTACTAGTCTCTATGGGGCAATCTTGCAAGAGTCATGTCTGAGTTATTGCCGTAAAAGAGTGCTTGATTTGACCATTAAATGGCTCGGATTGTTATTGTAAGAGTCTGGCAACATAACCCTAACCCTTTTGTAAGTACCATTCACATATACAGCCACATTTATAACCCTAATGCTATAAATGATTTGCCAAGACATTACGACAATAGTTCCATCAAAAACGTTTTCAATTCTGTAAACCTTATCATCAGTTGCTGCTGTGAAAAGAGAGAATTTCATACAATGCATACCAAGTTTCACATGAACATTACTTATGTAACATATTAAGGGAACACTTTTCATTTTTAATTTACGTAGTTCTGTCAAATTAAACGTGAGTGAACCAATTTACTCCTTCAGTTGAAACCAAGCAAAATGAAAACCCCACTGATTTTATTTTTACTATTTTACAGTTGGACCGTTTTGAGAAGGCTGTTTACTACCTGGACGCTGTGGTATCTTTTATTGAATGTGGTAATGCTCTGGAGAAGAGTGCCCAAGAAGCAAAGTCTCCCTTCCCCATGTATGCTGAAACTGTGGAGCTTATCAAGTAAGAGCAAACATCTTCTGCTTTCCCATAGAATTAGATTTTAAAGGTACCTTTTACATGTTTTGGAAAATGCTTCTATGCACATAAAAGTGGTTTAAAGTATTACAATTGTTTTGTTGGTTAGTTGTATTGTGGATAGTGCAGCAGATAATTTATGCATCTATTAATGAAAAACTGAAAACATTCATTGTAGTCTTTTAGAAACTAAATGTTTGGCCTGTTTTCAGATACACTATGAAGTTAAAAAGCTACATGGCCCCTGATGCCACTTCAGCAGACAAGAGGCTTGCTGTGCTTTGGTAAGTACACTGACTGACATCAGGTGATTGATTTTAATTTGATGTGGTAGACATGTTGTCTTTAATATGTAATTGAAAGTACTCAAAACTCTTGCCATTTGACTGAGAGAGATTTGTTTACTTAAGTGGCCTACATACAGTAGCTTTGGTCATTACATTCATTTTGCATACTGTACATAATCAATAATCATCATTTGTTTTTCCAGCCTACGATGCCAGTCCCTCCTCTACCTGCGATTATTCAAGCTGAGGAAAGACAGCGCACTAAAATACTCAAAAACACTCACGGAACACTTAAAGGTGTGTTTGATCACTAGTTTGGCTTGGCAAACTTTCATAACCCCAGGGAGGCAATATAAATTCCATGAATGTATCCTCTGTGAATGTGTAACCTGCTTCCTTTCTGTGTACATAATGTTCTTTTCCCCCATTTTGTTTGTCAGAATTCACTGAGTAACACCCAGGCTCCCTCTCCTGGAATGGGAAAGTAAGTCATGCCTGTCAGTACTATTGCTCAATACTAAGAAATAACTGTCAAATTAATTTGATATTTTCCATTTCTAGAGTTTTACATAAAGTTAGGACAACCAGAGACTTTTTTCCATTTATGCTTAATAAACTTGCTGTAATCTGACCAGATTTACATCATGTTGTAAAGAATAGTTTGAAGTTATTAAGTTGTTCTGTTTTCTGCTACAGTAAGGCAGCGGGTATGCCCTCCCCAGTGTCTCCCAAACTGTCTCCGGGAACAGCCGGTAGCTACTCGTCAGTCAGTAGCAGCAGCAGCGCCAGCTCGTCAGTAACGATACCTCAGCGTATCCACCAGATGGCTGCCAGCTACGTCCAGGTCACCTCCAACTTCCTGTATGCCACCGAGGTGTGGGAACAGGCTGAGCAACTATCCAAGGAGCAGAAAGGTGAACAATTTTTCTTGTTGAAGTTCCGTATTTCATAAAACATGAAATACCCTTTTACATTTATATAACTAATTTAAGAAATAAAACCCGTCATTGATGCATTTCATCATTCAAATGAGTCGGTACATGTTTATCCCCCGGACATTAGCATACAATATAACTGAAGCAGTATGAACAAGCAGCAAGGTTGTTCATTGAGCATTAATCCTGCATTGCCTGAAATAACCTCAATAAATTAGTTGTGCTATATCTATCTATCATGATGTTTTGTCAGGAATGTTGCGACTTTATAAAGCAGCCGCAACATTTGTACAGGGTTTTGAACACTGTTCAATGGTTATTAACTACTTAGGTTAAAACAGGCTCAGGATAAATCAATTAAATTGATTGATGTTGTGGTGTGAGACCTTTATTTATTTATTTTTTCACTCATGCCCATTAATGTTTTCAGATTTTACCAAGTTTTACTTTAAAACTTCCTCGCCATCAAATAACCGAAAAAAAGGAACAGGAAGAAGAAAAATCAAGCAACATGTAAAAAGGGAAATCCTTGTATATCAGAGTAATCATTACTCTGACTGAGGGTTATGAATCAAGTACAATCATTGTCAGTTGATTTTAATGAATTTTTTTTTTTTTAAGCCTTTATTCATTTGTTTGTGCTGTACCATTGTTAACCTTCCTGTCATATCCCTTTATACTCAATGGTTTCAGTCATTTATCGGGAAAAAATAATAATAGGTATTTGTTTACGACATCTCAGATGTGACTTTTTATTTATTTTTAATAATTTATTGTCACTTCTAATTGCGTTACTCTTGACTTTTTTTTTTTTTACTTTTTAAGAGCATTTTATATGATGTTTTAAGGGCATTTGCATTATTTTCTATTACCAATAATAAAAAATAGTGAACTAATAAAAATTATAATGAACACTTTTGACTGACACTGCCCCTTAATGCTGTGTTTTACCAGACTTCTTCTTGGAGTTGGACAAGGTGATGGGTCCTCTGATCTTCAACACCAGCAGTATGACAGAACTGGTGCGTTACACACGGCAGGGCCTCCACTGGCTGCGCCTGGACGCAAAGCTTATCCCCTAGCAAGGACTGGCTCCCAGCCCACTGCTTCCACACACACCCACCACCTCAGCAACATGTGCTCAAAGACACAAGCATGTCCTGATTCTCTCAATGATACACACACACAAATTATGAACTGTATGCACACACAGTCCACCTCTGGTCCTTCATGTACACACAGGTGAAGAACTTCTCAGACTTATCTCCAACACTGTGTCCATTTTCTACACCAGCTTGCCAAAAACACTGAGCAATTCAGAATCATCCCACACCTTTCGACAGCACCACACAGGGAGACATTAAAAACAGCTACATGGGGGAAAAAACAGCACATCATCATTCTCACACAGTTTTTGAATGCCATGTTTTTACCTTCTTGGCATGGAGATATTGGATGAATTATTTATTATCAGTACACTAAAACTAAGGTTTGGTTTTTAGGCTACTTTGGCTTTTAACCTTTGCTTTTACTTTGTTTCACCAAAGTACCTCCCATGAACACCAAAGGTGCTTTAAAAATTAAGGTTTTATCATTTTTGTGCCTTGTATTTGAGCTACAGGAAAACAAATGGTCACTCTTCATACCTGAATTATTTTTGTTTTACCTTTTTTTATTTTTGCCATAGCCACAGTCATTTTATGCATTGTTTAACAAATAATTAATGGAAGTGGACAACAAATACGTTTTTTTGAACACTTTTTGAACAAGTCCTTTTTATTACATTATCTTCCCTTCAAGTCTCTAGGCCCTAGAGGTTGATCTCAAATTATGACTGTAGGATGGGCTACTGTGACAGACACACGCGCATACATATTAAACAGTGTAGTTTTTTTAAATGTGTCATTTTAATTTTCACAATCATTAACTCGTTTTTATCTTGCAAGGAACTTGTTATGTGTTGGTTATCTTGTTAAAATCACTTTGGTCCTGTTGGGTGTGAGGCCCAGCATGGCCTCTAGGGGCTGCTAATGTGGCTCATGGCCTTAATACAAGTGATCATGTTAATACTTTATATAAGAGATTTGTTGCCCCAGAATAAGCATCTCTTCCTATAAAATGTATTTATCTAACCTTATAGCAACCTTGTTCATGGCTCTATTTTCTTGAGAAACAGTCATTTCCAATCATATTTATTTTTTTACTGTCTCATTTGCTCAGTCCTTTATCCCTAAGAAACAACAGGGAAGGTCTCAAAGTATTGTAGATCATATCCATTTATGTGTACAACGCAGTCAGTCACATTGCAGTTTATAGAATAAAAAGGTAACAACAACAAAAAAGAAAGCGGGCCTGTGTGACCGCCACAATGAGAGCAAAAATATCTGAGAGAAGCAAACTCATTAGTGATGCAGATAAGCAGTGTTGCATTTATAGAACAGAGATTTAAATCTATGATTATATATTTCAGATAAGGAGTTTAATGGCCAATATAGATTATATTTATATACCAAGCAGTTCTTTCTTCTGCCCAAGCAGAGGTCAGTGAAAAACAGGGTCAAACTGGGGTTTTAAGATGCAATGTATATGTAATTCTTTTTCTTTTTTTCTTTTTTTTTAATTTAAATTTTAAAACCTTCATCATGCCTGTATTAAATGACTGCAGATGAGAAATTTTTAATTTAGAAGTTGATATGGTTCCTTTTTTCTTTTTCATCAACAGAAGAGACAAATTTGAAGTGCTAGACTGTTAAAGACTAATATTCCTCAACTTTCTTGTACTTCTACCCTTTTTTAAAAACATATTTGGTGTAATTTCTTTGATTTGTCACCACCATTTTCAACTCAGCAAAAACTAGCATTACGATGTGGCCCAGGTTTCTTTCTTTTTTCCCTTTCCTTCACTGGCTCCCTGACATTTTTGTTAGGAGGGGGTACTGTTAGTTCCTCTTGCACTTGAAAAAGTGAAAGTCAGTGGATGTATTATTTTTAATCTATGCAGGATTTTTACAAATACTGTCTGTTTCTGTGAAAAAAAGATAAAGTTTTAGGCTTGGGATTTTTTCCCCACCTCTTTTTTTTGTTCCGCCTCAGTGAGAAACCTGTTTAACTCAAGTGTCCAATGCCTTTAGCTTTTGCAATTTTGTGTACTGGTTTAGTATATATATGTGTATATAGATCTGTTTTTATAACCAAACGTTAATGGCTTAAGCCATTTTGTACTTAAAGCTGGAGGCCACTTTTCTCATAGGAATACTTCTGTGGGTTTTGCCAGCCCAGTCACTGTCTTCATACACTGGTACACTTTATAAGAACAGATCTGCGCCTCTTGTAGTTAAATGTACAAATTTAGCATTAGGATTGTTTTTAACTGTTTGCTACTCATTCTTATTTATTTTTCTGCCCCTTTGCTTAATTTTTTTTCTATTATCATTTTCTTAAATAGGAAGATGTAAATGTAATGGGGTTGTTCATGATGAGATTTAATTGTAAGTAGTAATTATTATTAATTCTAACTTTGAAGAATCCAGGGTAAGATGAGGTTTTTGACATTCAGTAGGAAGATGTTAATGCTTGCATGTTTCTATTTAAATACAAATGTATAAATTGTAAATATAACCTTTCTTTAAGGGTGAATTTCTACTACAGGTTGACATTTTTATTAAATTTAAAAATACTGTAAATACCTTTGTGAGATACTTTATGCACATATGTTTTCTTTGTGGGCTTTTCTGTTCTCTTCTTCCAAGCTGTTACAGATGACCTCCCAGTCTGTTAACACTGTATATCAAATTGGTTTTTCACTCCTTTTCTTACTGTGCTCGTTTACTTGTCTTCTGCTTCACTGTCTCTCAGTATGATGTCGCCACATAATCATTAATGTCTCAAGATCCAAGTGTGACTATTTTGTTTTCTCTGTATTTGACATGGAGACGTGTAGTTTTATGAACTGTATAATGTTGATCTTATGGGATGGATGGATGGATGGATGGATGGATGGATGGATGGTGTTTACAGTCTGTGTAAAACCACGTCTGTTTCATCTCATAAGAGATGTATTTACCACGTGTCCCTTTTGAACAAGTAGTCAAACATGTCCTTTGGAACAGAGGTATTTCTCCACACATCTAAACAGTCATAGCCATTTATACAGTGTTGTATAACACCCATTTTTGCTAAAAGTCAACTCTAAAGTGAGGGCCTACAGCAGACACTATGTACAATAGGCAAAATTGGATTAGTTTAAGAGAACTAATGACAGTTACTATATATGACCGATGCAATATGATTAAAGGTACTCGTTGAGTTTGATCTTCAAACTTAGGTTATGTAATTTAAAAGCATTCTTGTGAAGTGAGTATTAATTGTGACTAATGAGTCTGTCCTGAATATTCTTTGTATTTTGCCGTATTGAGAATAAAATATATGGATATGTTTATTGGAGTTGTTATTACTTCAGTCTGTTTAAAAAAAAAAAAAAAAAAAAAAAAAAAAACATAAAACAACCTGTCATTTTTGCTAATGTACAGTTTTAAAAGGAAACAGTATATTTTAAAAAAAGCTAGAATGAACCAAGTGTGTGGAAAAGCAGCAAGTCTAAATTGTAGAATGAGTATGAATATTATGTTTCTTTTGTTTACTGGGAATTTTTTTGCAGGGGTTTTGCACTGGATACACGACAGGCATTATTAATTAATCACTTTTTGGACAAAGACTTGAATTGTAAACTACTTACTCACTGTCTGCACTGTTATTTTATTACCCATAAGCAGCAAGTTTCACCTTTTTGGCATGAATGCTTTTTTTTGCAATTAACTAAAAGATCTTGTGGGGAAAAAAAATCACTGTCAAAACAAATTAAAGTTGCATTTAGTTTAAAAGAAAAACAAAAACAAAAAACATGCTGAGTAATTCTGAGAAAAGCTGTGTTATCACAAATATTATTCTCTTAAATCATGTATTTGTTTATAATACCTCAATCTGCAAAGCCGCTAAAATAACTTGCAAGTATAGCAACTGTAATTGGGTAATCTGAGATATAATTTAGTGACCTGAAAGTACAGGTGCATTCTACTTCTATTATATTGTTAACTGTTTGACCTGCCTCTGTAGCATCATTTTCAATGCACACCGCTTCACTTTGTGTTGACATTAATTATTTTAACACTACGTTGTGAATAAGCACAACAGCAGCCAACAACTGGCCAGGAACTGTGCTTCACTTCCTGTGAATAAATTGCCACCAAGTGGTTATGAGTAGCTACTGTCCCTGTCGTCGTCCCAACAGTTTTCTGTTAATCTTTATGTGCAAGAAGCAAAGGTATTCAAAGTAGTTTACATAGCGTTGCATTGCAGAGCCTCTTAGAAATGATTAGCTGCTTCCAATCCACATTTTGCCGCCTCAAGAACATTAACCCTTTTGTAGACTGATGTGTTGTCATTGTCATGTATATTAGCATTTTACTGTTTTTTTTTTAATATTTCTAGTTTTATATACAAGAATTATGGTCAACATTTCTTACTCGAATATACAGTGTTATAAAAGCAATCTCTTTTCTGTCATGTCTTGTTGACCCACTGGATTGTATTATATTGTACCCAGCAATACACAAAATACATAAAATTTGCTCCAACTCAACCAACGTATCATCAAAGTACATTTATTACATAAATGCTAATAAGCCATTTTGCATTATGACTATTCTTTCTTTCAGTTCATTTGATTCTTGTTCTCTACTTGGGCTTTTTTCCTTTTTGTGTCACTTTATTCTTTTCTAAATTTCAATGAAAAATTGAATTGGAGTAATTTCAACAAGTTTAGATGCATGCATACAAAGCATGTTAAAACATCTTAACATGCTTTGTATTTTATGCATTATATTACCCAACCATAAATTCAAGAAATGTTGAAATGACTGGCTGTTTTACTTTATTTAGTTTGAGTTTAGTTTTTATGTTATTTAAGTTTTATTTTATATAGATTTGGGTTATAAGATTGTATTGACACTGAAGGAAACAGCCTTGGCAATGCAAAAACATTTCATGGTTCATATTTGGTCAGCATTTTTAATTTCTTCAAATTTAATTTCAATTCTGTTTCCTTCATTGACACTGTTAAATAAAAATGTCGCCTTTTCACAACTTCCTCTAAGCATACCAGTCATGCATGTGTTTTTATCTTGTACATAACCGTGTCTCTATTTTATTTAAATGTTGATCGGAATGATTCAACACAAAACAATATACAGTATGTGTGTCTGTGTTTATTTATTTATTTAATTATTTTCATGCATGTGCATCTTTCCAAACATTATTATTGACATTTTTATGCTGGATGAATATAATAGAAATCATTCAAATCACTGATATGCACAAAACTACTTTACTTAAAACACTACATTTGCTCTTCTGACAGTGTAGTATTGGTACGGCCCAAGGCATAAGTGGGCTAAGGGACAGCTTGAAGTAGCGTGTGGAGAAAGCAAAAACATTTTACCATATTAAAGAGATAAGTTTGGATATATAAACAGCGTTGAGCTTAAGTTATTTGGCTTTATTCTGTTGATAAAGATTGCTCATTTAGGGCACTTTTGCAGATCTGTTCAAATATTTAAAAACCAAAGTCATCAGTGGTTTACTTGCTTAATTTAAGTTCAGTGTCACAACACTCCACTTTGCTCCACTTTGAATACGAAAGTGCAAAGGAATACTATGCCACTGATGTGTTGGTGTGGGGGGGAGGCAAAGCAAATCAAGTTTAATGCCCTATAAAGCTTGTCCGACACAGCTTTTACATGTAAAAATGTTTCCACTTTTGATTAAACGTACTGCTGCTCAGTTTACACCTAACCTCTTCCCTCATGGAGGAACATGAAAGCAAAGCAGAGAAATTCCCGTTTTCACTTGCTCCCTCCATGAACCACCATTAACTCGGATTGACCAATTGGATGTCGTGTTTTCCCAGTGTGCCCGCCTCCCGCCGCATCTGATTTGTCAACACGGTCCTCGATTACTTCTCATCCGCTTGTCTCACGCTGTAAGGAGAAAGGTGACGCTAACTGAAGCGGAGGAAAAAGGAAAGCTTATTATCGGTGGGGAAGGTTTCACGACACGATAGCTAAGTAGAGAAAAGTGAAGAGTACACGTTCGTGTATGTTTTTCATATGGTTTTATCCATTCGAGAAGACGAAAGAAGGATTCAGAGGAGGCTGAAATACCGAGAAGTGACCGGGAATGAGCAGGTACGCGAATAGGACTTCGGTAGCAACAGGTGCATCCAGTATCGCTGTGGTAGCTCGGTTTCGGTTGTCATTTGTCAACCTGTTCTCTACTTTTCCAGCAAAGAGGATGGTCATAGAATGTTTTTTTGAAAATAATTCAACCTCTTTTCATTAAACCCATCTTTAATGGTTTCTAAACAAATATTGGCCCGTGAAGTAAATGGGGTTATTAAAGGAAAGCGTATGATCAACTTATAAAATACGCAATGTATTGTATTCCAATGAGCCAAGTAATTCTCAAAATAGATAACATTAGCTCCACCTTAACCAACTTCTCATTAAAGTGTCAGTAACACATTAATATAATAATGTAATACAACTGTCAGAAGCCATTTTGCCTTATGACTACGCTTCATTTAAGTTTATTTGCTTCTTGCTTCTTTTTGTGCTACTTTATATGTTATAACAGGTCTCAGCTCAACGACGTCTTGATTAATCGCTTAGTCGAGCCCCATAAACGTGCTAGTTTCAACTTTATTGATCAAGTAATCAACTGTCATCATAAAGTCATGGTAACATGACATTTGTGGTGGCATTTTATCTGATATGATGTACGCAGGCTAAACTACAGCTGAACGATTTGTTTCTTTCTATATCAGGATCCCCATTAGCCCTGCCCTAAAGTATTTAAAATAACTTGCTGCATAACCACATGACACCATTAAAATATTATCTACTAATCTGATGAAACGGTGAAAACATGTGACTTATTTTCATTTTTATTATGTATTTATTAAGGCTGCAACTAATGACTATTTTAATTAGTGATTCATATATATCAATATACATGTATATCCTTTTTCCACCTTAAATATTTGGGTGTTTTGCACTTTTAGTGTGGCAAAACAAAACACTTATCAATTTCACCTTTGACCCTGGAAAATACCATGGAGAGATTAGACAGTGATGAACACAATTGTTTGTGGCAGCACTGTAATGGATAGTGTGAAAAGAAGTGAGGCAAACCAAACTAGCATTATCACAACATTACCATACAGGCTGTGTTTTACCATTACTTATGCACTGTCTGCTGTTTACCACTTATATGTCCTACCTTAACCTTATCTCCTCTCCTCAAATTGATACCTGGTCTTGAATTATGCACAGGAGGGCCTTTCTACCTAATGATTGGAGTATGTTTTGTTTAAGGTGGGAACAAAAGGCACCAGGGCCATGGTAGGGTTGCTTTGGGAGAAACCAGACACTAGTGTTTTGTGCTGGGGCTGAAACTGAAGCACTCATGCGGTGCGATGGTCAGATGGTGGGAGCAGGAGCAGCACACTGGCCTCCCTGTGTACTGCTCTACTGCGCTTCACCCACACAGTCTATGATGGAGGCTGCAAAAAGAACCTCACACAGATGTTTTTTGCAGAGGAGGTGCATGTGTATAATACATATACTTACGTACATGGACAAAGAGAAGCAGAAACTGAAAAGCAAAAAAACAGCTCTGATAAACACCTGCTGGTTCAAATACCTTTAAGGTTGCATTGCTTAGTCATGCACCACTGCATGTCAGCTTAAGTCCTGACTCAGTGACAAAACCATACAGACATACAACACATAATATGGGATAATTGTTTCCAAGGAAACCCCATTTCCAAGGAGCTGGTTAGGTTTAGACTTACATTTTAATTGTGATCTAGTTAGGGTTAGGCATCAGCTGGTTATGGGTTGGTGCACTTTGTTTTGGCTATTCAAATGAATGGAATTCAATGCAGTGTCCTAGGAATAATAGCTATGCAAACCTTTGTTTGTGTGTGTGTGTAAAGATTAAAGAGGAAAGGAAGCCAGAAAGGAAGCATGGAAGCAAATAGAAGAGCAGGATATAAAATAAAGAAGGGTCACAAAGCCATGGGCCATATGCAAACTGATCTCTGTCTCTGTCTGTCTTTGAAAAAACTAAAATGTGTGTGTGTGTATATACATATATGACAAAGTATATATATATATATATGTATATATGTATATATGTATATATATATATATATACATATATACATATATATATATATATACTTTGTCAGTCTGTTGTAACAGCTTGCAGAACGGCTGTGGTGCTCTTGTTTGTTGTTTAGCTTTATGGGATTTGTCATATTTCAAACAGTGAAAAATCACTCATACTGTCTTAGCATGTTATGCTGATGCAGATGTTTACATTCTTTCACTTTCCCATTTGCACACCACACAGCTACAGTAATGAGTATCTGGGTTGGCTGCGTGGCCAAGGTTAAATTGTGTTTTCATAGGTGCAGATCATTGCAGAATCAATAAGTTGACACAATTCACTAAGAGTAACTTTATATTAAATTATAGGATTACACAATCTGATATAAAAAAATAGTAGTGACATGATAGTAATATACTGTAGAAGGTTATGAGGTTAAGACATCTTTATAAGATGAGGTAATCCTATTGTTATTAAATCATTATCAATGTGTACATTTTCACTTTTAACTCCAGTGTTGTGTCAAATTGAGATAATCGATGTGGATTTATCAAAAGAGGGCAGAGATATAAATCTTTTAGCGGCTTGCTGGTTTCTGTTCTTAACTGCATTGTTTACATTTTCTTGCAAAACTAGTGTGATGTTGCCACAGCATATGTACTTGCATGAGGGCTTCCATGTGATGCTTTCACTGGCATTGTAGTTTTTAGTAAAATATGTACTTCTTATGTTGGTGATGCTGATGTAGTAAATTGTTTATTGAAAAGAATGGTATAATTTATTTTTTTTTAAACAGAAAAAGGATTGACTCAAAATGTCTGTAATCAGACGTGTAAAAGGATTATTAGGAATGGAAGTAAATGTAAACTACTGGCACGTTATCAGAGCAGATATTTCCTTCAGAATTTTGTAAGAAAATAAATATCAGACCTAAGTGAGCAGAACTACAACTTCAGAAGACAAAGAAGTTTGCTTAGTGTCTGATGATACTTCCTTTTTTAAAAATAAATTTGCTGAGTGACAGTATGTTGATGTAGTATAGTGTTTACATCTGATTTATGCTGTGCCAGGTATGGTTTACTTTTTAGTATTAGCACCATCCTCCCCCCAGATCAGGTCCTCTCCCTTTTGTCTGGGGAGTAGAAATGCCTCTTCAAGTGCTATAAAGCAGATGGATGTGAAGGAGACAAATGGCTGCCAAAGGTCATCGGTGGTTAATATGAGGCCCCCTGAAGGCAGGTGGGAGAGTGTGTAGGGTTATGTATATGTCTGTCTGTCAGATTTTGTTTATCTGTCAGGACCACACCTTCATCATTGTATGGCCCTATCGGACTCTTATTGTGACACTGCAGTGTCGTATGTCATTTGGGTATTTGTGTAAGTGTGTTGTGTCAGTGTGGTAGTACCCTACCTGGTATCTAGTTGTATGTTGTTATTATTTTTTTGCATTACTGCTTCCTGTTGAGTGACCAGAAACTGGTACATATCATGTTGAATGTTTGCATGTGCTTTCTTGTGTGGATACACCAGGCAAACAAAAGGGGCCCATTCATTAAATATGTGTAATGGTGATACTATGGTTTAAAACTCCAGAGGTACACTTTTCCTGTATTTTGTAGGCTAATTTGTAGGGTTAAACTAGAGATACGAGAGTTGTTGTTTACACAATTTTTTTAAGGTGTAAAATCAAGTTGGAGTTTACAAACATCCTGATGCTTAGATTGAAATTCCCGTATTTCCCTTTTTTTCTTTCATAAACATAAACTAATAAGTCTGAAATAAACTAACATTGCTTAATGTAATGAGCTGGCAGATGTATCAGTGTAGCTTTTGCTAAATGTATTTATTGTTATCAGCCATACTAGTCATTTTGCAGAAAACCATCTAGAGTACCTTTACTTTTCTTAGGAGGACTGCATACATTTGATTTTTTTTTTATGAATTTGTTAGACAAGATTTAACATTACTCTTTTAAATTTCAATATGACAGGAATGCAAAACAATCTAAATGGTGAAGGAAGATACATTCAAAGCATAATGTGTCTTGACTTTTAATATTAACTTGTAGGTGAGGGACTAAAAATGTAAACAAGACCACTAGCAGTAATGTACCAATAGTGCAAATTAACATGAAAAAATAACCAAGTGAATAAGAGTACTGCTTGGTTGTACTTAGACTGTACCTTAGACTGTGAGTTGAATAATACACAGTTGTTCAAAAGAGGATCGCTTATCTGACTTTATATAGCTAGCTAAGTTAGCTAGCAAGCAAACTTTCCACTGGTGGTGCCACTCACCGCTGGCAATGCTGCTGGTGCTAGTAATGTTGCTACTGCCCACGCCACCTCTGCAGCTGCCATGTCACACTGATTTTTTATTAAATGTTCGCATCATATTTTCAATAAAGCTATTTAAAATCACCCTATTTTACTCACTAAAAGAATTTAAAATTACCCTGTCAAGTGACGTGACTGAACCTGACCCGAGTCTGGCAATCATTTGTGGATTTTTATCTGAACCTGGGCCAACAGGTCTTGATGGGCTCCGGTCGGGTATCCATGCTCTATTACAGAGAGGCAGAAATGATGAATAAATGTGTGGTTTGAGACTGTAGCTTTTTCCATACATCCTTTGTTACTGTTTGAGGAGGAAATGTAGAAAGACAGACGAATTTTGGTGTGTGTGTGTGTAACACATCCACTCTGCCAACAGTAAAGCTGGAGGGGTGTCTCAGATTTCATAGCCCCTGATGAAAAGGTGTGGGTGAGGGGTTGTCACTGAGACTTGAGCTGCCCACAGACACGGTAATATGGTGATATTGTCTAATAAAAGAATATTTACAGCTGTCAGACATGGCTGGAAGTAGAGGCTTGATGTCTTGTTCTTTGTATGTCTGTGTGTGTCCAGAGGGATCTGGCCTGGACACCTGTATGTATTACTGGAACTTTTTAGTCCAAGTTCAATAAGTCAGTCAATTTAAATGAATTACAGAATTTCAAGTAAAATGGGCACGGGCAGTTTACAAAGGTTTGTTGAACATGAACAAGATTTGATAATTTCCTCTGTTCTATTTCAGTCTAAATATCTTTAGCTGACATAATTTTCAGTTGGTGGTTTCGGACTTGTTTTTGATCTTGTCTGCACATATTATTGTACTATTAACTTGCAATCTGTTGTTGTAAAATATGACCTTTGAGGCCAATAATCTGTCAGGGAAAAACTGTCAGGAACATGCCAACAAAGTCTCAAGAAAAATCTTAAATTAGACTTTAAAGAGCCAACTCAAACAGTCAAACAGGAAAAGTAAAAATTATAGTAGAAGAAAAATACTGAACTGAACAAAATGGTGTATTTTATGTGACACGAAAGAGTAATGGCCCCTGTCAATAATCATATATTGCTTTGTCCAGCAGCATCAACATTTGCCCACACTACATTTTCCTCTCTTGGGTTACAAAGTCCAGAGTGTGTTGCACTGTTTTCTGGTGAAGTTTAATCTTTGTGTGATTTATTTTACAGCCTAAAGCTCCACCTCACCCCCACCACTACCATGTCCCCCCCCCCCACTGAAGTAAGAAACTTACACTGAAAAAGAGCCCATTGTGATCTGGTTCACAACCCCCCCACCACCACTGAAGTAAGAAACTTACACTGAAAAAGAGCCCATTGTGATCTGGTTCACAAAATTACCCATGGTGGCAGACTCTGGGAAATACAATAGAGATTTAGCACTCACTTGACTCCTGAGCGTGATGATCAGTACTATTAGATTACTGATTATGTTTCAGAAGCAAGACAGTTGTGAAGTTAACACTAGCTCTGTCATCTTAACAGAGGTGTCTGTATAATGGGAGATCACCTGCAGCCTGTAGACTATAACCTGTGGGTGCAGGAGGGTCCCTGTAATTATCACACATTTGTTCTCTTAGTTGTGCTCCCACTTTCATTCTTTTATTGAAATTATCCAGATGGAGGTGGTATGTATTCAAAGAAATACAGTCACTGTTGTTAATGAGCTGCAAACTAAGAAAGAACCTCTAGACTCCTGATGAAATAATAATTGTCTTTAATTTCTCTTTAATTTTCTCTCAGCGGAAAAGTGCTTACTTTGAATTATTCAGTTTGAGAGAGCTTTCAGCCGGTTTATTGAAAGAATTGTTTGCTTTCTACCCTTGATCATCCGCTTCACAATGGCAAGGCTACACAAATGCTACCTCAGTTATTACATTTTGAGACACGAGGAAAATAATTATTATTTTCTTTAGGCCGACTAAAACCACACTTGTGAGTTGGACACACTCCACTCAATAAATTGATTCCCCCTTTGGGCTTGTCTACTGGGAAAGGACAGTTGCCTAATTTAACACCGTAGGTGAGCTTGACTTAATCATGGACAGAAATGTGCTGAGTATCAAAAGGAGTTAGAGTTTTAATGCCAGATGTTTTCAAAATCTATGAGAAGGCTGATACTATAATAACTGCCCATCACAGGTGTGATTTTAAATCTGTAATAGTCAGTGTATGGAAAAGCCATTGAGGAGCATGTTGAAAGCAAATATCTTTGTGCTTTAAACTACTTTATGATGCAGTTTTGCTTTTCTGGCACAAAGCTATTCACTAAATCAAATGTATTTTTGGTTTATTTTAGAGGAAAACTCCCCAGTAGACTTGTCAAAATGGAAATAGAGAGAGTGTAAAAGAGGAGACATGAGGAATTTAATGGTTTGCCAGATGTTTGGCTCTTATAAAACTTTTCCTGTGATTTTATGAGGCTTTCATTGAAAGTATTTCTAGTTATGATGGTAATACAAAATTCCCATTGCAACACATGTTAACATGTAGTCAGAGATCACCTCAGTGTTATTGTGTGTGTTCTCTTGGTTTTTTCTAGCAGGCAGCAATGTTTGCTGTGGTCTGCTCTACACAGCATGTTAGTTTGCAATTTAAATTTGTGTTGCAGAAATGACCAAGTGTTTCCTTGTTGTACACTCACTACTGCTTTACAGGGTAGCTTATTGTGTATCTGGAATGTCCTTTTATGCTTCTCAAAGCATCCTTGCAGATATAGAAGGAGAGATTAGAGGGGTGTCTGTTTGCTTTCACCATGCCATATTAAATAGTTGGCTATGATCCAGTTTCTCCATATTCTTATATTTTTACTTGTTTTTGGTGTTTTTACATCCTTACCAGACATGTTACTGACATGCCCATGTAACACCAGAGCTTCCATTATTTTAAGCTTTTACCTTTTATGACTTAAGAGACTTTGTGTAATTGTACGTCTTGATGAGAGGTATGAATTAATGTCAGTTAATTAAATGAGTGTCTAATATGTTGCAGTGGGGTTTAGTGTTTACTGTTGGAGGCTGGAGTGCTTTTTTTAACCCTCACGCAACCTTAAAAAAAAGTGCAAAATCTGTACACTAAAAAAAAAAAAAACTGCTGTTAAACGTTACCACAATTAAAATTTTATGATTATTAAGCAACATCAAACCAGATTATCAAAAATGCAAATAAACAACCCTTTTTTGCACCTTAAATTAATTGATTATTGGAAAAAAGTTAAATTCAATCATTCTCTGTATTTTTTGTGAATAGGATTACAATGTACATTTATTATGGAACACCCCCACATGCTTACCAGGAAATTTACCTCTATGCCAAAGAGTTTTTCAGGAATCCTGAATGAAAGCATAATGGTTTCAGTGGTGACAATTTATATATGTAAAAGTGAATATCATAACTATTTGTTTTACACCATATATCATAGATGTCATAGGAATAGAGCTCAATATTTTGAAATAGACCAGTAAATACGATACTCTGGCTTTAATTGCCTCAAATTAGATAGTTCTAGGGAAGCAATGAGGCCAGATGAGAAGTTCTGTTGTCTTGGAGCTCAGCAGGTCATTTAGTAACTGTAACCTCCAGTGATTACTGGATGGGAAAACACCCAGTTGTCATTATGTAGTCTGAGTGTCTTAAAATGAATAGGATAGTGTGTTGATGTAAAGATTTAGAATTTGTGTGGCTGCAGAAGGATAGGGATAAAGTTGTGTCTGTTTACCATGGAAAAAAGCTGTTTTCCCATGGAAATAGCAGTACTTGAATAATCCAAAGGCTGTACGCCCAAGTACCCTCCATCTGTTACAGCTGCAGGGATGAAATGATTTTGTCTGAAGAAAGGCAGACAGTCATTCAGTACTGTCACTGGACATCAATCTGAAAGTGCTTGACGAAGAGATTAATCATATTCATTAACTTGTCAAACAATCATGTATTCTGGTTTTCCTGGATCGATGAAAGTAACCTAAAAATGTTTCCTGTGACTGTGTAGAGAAGACAAGATGATTGTAAATGAACTGTGGACATATGTAAATTTTAAATATACTTTGACTTCTTTATCAAGAAGCTGATCAGCAAATTAATATATGATGATGGCATTTGTTATTGAGCAGTTTTACTCACCTAAGTCACCTTGTTGCTTTATTGCATGTAATGTGGCAGGTTTATACAGTTGTGAACTTCTATATGCAAGTCTTATTTGCTCTCTGCTAATCTTCAAGCTGTCCTCTTATCAGGTGTATTCACCTGCCATCTGCATACATGATGCCAGATATACAGTAGCATTTTAGATAGATCAGTGTATAATAGTTAGAGCAGAAATAACTGAATGTTTTTAAACAGACCCTGGGATTTGACAGCAGACAGGCAAAGTGTTGTCCATGAACAAACATAGATAGCAGGTTCAAGTACATTAGCAACTAAAGACAAAATATGTTTTGTGTAGGTGTGGATGTGTTAGATAAATAAAACATTGAAAGCATGCATCTTTAAATAACATTTGCATATTGTAGTTACACTGTCACACTGAAAGCAGTTTCCTGAGAACAGTAACCTCTTTGCTATACTCGATGTACCTGTACATGCCCTGGATGCTTACCAAACACATTCCTTTCTGTCTTTCTGCCACACTGCCAGTCAGTCATTTTTTACCCTATCATTTTTATTTTCTTAGCTGTGAGATTTTCCTTAAGATCTCACATTACAGACAACTAACCTAAAGCCTTTATTTCAAAAATCATAGCACATCCAGTGTTTTTAAATTGCACATAAAGTGGGTAGTGATCTGGTCCACTTTATAAAAATAAGTCTTATTCTTACTTAGAATTTAACATACATCAGTAAAACAAAATATTTTACATGAAAAAGCTACTTGCGTTATGTCAAGCTACAGAGAAACCTGGTAATTTTGCTTTCTGTCAGATAATGTGGTTTACGTTAATTGGAGAGTTTGTCATGGAGGACATTTTTTCTTCCTTTTTTGTAACTACACAATAAGTTAGGTCCAGATAAATTACACATAAACTAAAGGAAATGGATATTATCGGTAATTAATTAATACATTCTTAATCTTAATTAGAATTAGTTGACTAAGAGTTAATTATCAACATCCCCAATCATAGCACTATCTCAGTGTGGAAATAGAGGAGACAGATTCTAAGAAGGTTGGTACACCAGTAATGCCAGTTAATGTAAATAAGACAATAAGCTAATGTGATCATTGCTATAACTGACAACTTGCATTGTTGCAATATTGTTGTTTGTTCTGTTCTTTGGTTTGATGATAAAAATGCAGAACCTCACTTGTTTTTTGTTTTCTGTGACATCAATTAATTATTGGTTATATTCACAAAGAACAATACATGTACTGTGAAGTCAGCATCTCTGTGCAAAGTCTTTGCCTCTGTGATGAACCTCATCAGCTGCTGGTGACGTTGTGTAGTGTGTCATGGCTGTCGCAGTACCAGCTCTGCACCCACCATGGGTGAATTCCTCCATCTGATATGTCAGTGGTCAGCTGCTCACACCACAGCTCATTATACAGTATAACAAGACAGCCACAGTATATGCAGCCTGGCAGGACAGAGACCACCATAGGCAAGCGCTGACAGGCTGAGCTGGTGATCATTATAAAATCTCATCAATATTTTGGCAATTTATGGTTTATGAGATACTACTGTAGGTTTTAAATTACATGGTAAGGCCCAGGACAAATTACGTGCACTTGTGTGAGAGGAAATGACTTCCTTTCCAGCAGGTGCTATTCATTGCATCTCATTCATTTTTTCATATTTGTAACCGAAAAAAGGGAAATGGAAAAACTATTTGGCAGTGGCGAATATAAACTGCAGTGTGTGTTGTCACTTGGTCATCACACTCAGGTGGACGGAATAAGATGGAATTGGCCCTAGTGTCTACAGCCCTCTGTATGTTTCTTGTGGAAGAAGAAAGAATTTCTAGTCATTTGTTCTTCATCATTTCTATGTATCTTCTGGTTCTTTTATTAACCAGAGATAAACAGGCAATCACATTAATCTGTTCCACTGACAAACCATGACACGGATGCAACGTGTTAAACCAGCTGTAAAATGGTTGCCATAGCTCTTGTCAACATTAACAATGGCCAACAGAGCCTCACACACCACCATGTCTAGGGCTATGGATGGTCATTGACCATCTGGACGGGGTGTCTCAGGCCTAAAACCTCAGTGACAAATGCAGGTCTATATGATATTGCTTCTACTGTTGACAGAGCCTTTTGGGACTGTCAAGAGACTAGTACTCAAAAAGACATGAAGAAAAAATTGTAAGAACATTAACTGTTGTTTTTCTTTAAGACATTTTTCCATTATGATCAAGTGACAGTTTTCCCACCTTTGAACAGGAAGTGGGCCATTTTCTTCCCTGGCTTCCTGCCAGGCAAGGTCTCTTTTTTTCTCACTCATCTATGTTTCTTCTTCTCATGTATTCTTGCCATGGCATTCCCTTGTCTCTGTGGGTCCCTTGTTGTTGGTGATATCTCATGTTTGCTCTAAATAATAAGGTAATCTTCTTCTGTTGAGCTATTATGTAAGATGCTCTCTCTTTTCAACAGTGATACTGATAGTGACCTCCTTACATCAGGAAAAGTTTGCTGGCTTGTACACTAGTATTTCTTTAACAAGGTGCTGGTTATGTAACTTTTAGTTTCACAGCATTTAATTTGCTGTGCATTTCCTTGTTGCACAAATGCCTCCATGATTGCCCTTTTGTAATTATTTCACATCTGACTTTGACCCAGGTGAATGTGTTCTGATACTGTAATGCACATACTAAAGAGAAAAAAATGTATGCTGCAGTAATGACAATTTTTGCGTAGCCTATTTTGAAACCAAACACACACACTTTTACTCTTCTAGAATGGAAGAATCCCTACCATATCAAATTAAAATCACCGTAACTAGGTCATATTGCAGCACTTTGGGGAAATCTTAATACGAAATTGTCTTCTCTGATGCCACTTGAAGGCAATAAGAAGTTTATCATTTGCAGAGCTCATTTCATGTTCAGTTTTAAAGTAAAAACTGCCACTAACATTTTCTGGTTAACCATTTCCTGGTTAATAGTTGACCAATATATGAGGAATGTTTTTTAGAAGAGAATATTATTAATATACTCTAACCAGTCTTGCTCTTGCTGTTACTGTTGTGTGTATGTTTGTGTTTTTAATATTTAGCGTGTAAAGGTCACATTTCTGTACATGTGTAAAAGTTTGGTGGAAAAATCAACATTAAATCAAGTAACACAAATGCTGATATTGTCAAGTTTGGTAATTAGGCCAGATCATTGTAGAAACAGAGTTCAACTGAGTGTGACAGCCTGTTTTGGTCGGCTAGAGATTTTAGACACTGGTCTGAGCACTACTGAGCAACAAATAGCTTTCTACTACACATGGATGCAGTTAAATCTGTATTTTTCTGTTTCACACACTCACACACATACAGGAGAATTTTCACTGCAGATGTTGATGATTCAGTATAACACAGCTTTCCCTTTCCCGCCACTCGATGCCTTGCTCTGTCAGTAATCAACACCCGAGCACTTCCACCTTTTCAAAAACAGCTTCCTCTCTGTTTCTGTAGGATCAGAGACAATGATAATGATGCCTTTGAGGTCCTGTGGGAAACTTGACTCCAGAAGTGAAGTCATAGCTGAGCATTGTTACTATTGTGATGCCTCCTCCATCTGCATGAGGCTTTGAAAATATTTCTGATTTGAAGACACCAGGTAAAAATTTTATGTGCCTTGCCTTAGCTCTCCACAGCCTGTGGCACTTGAGGTCAGCTTAATTCTGGGTAGTGAAGGATCATTCATTATGTCCTTATGTCATTATGTACATTGTGAGTGAGTTTTTCTGTTCAAATGAAGGCCATCTTGGACTAAAAGGTCAGTGGGACAATATTAATCTTAAAGTGGTTTCAATCATAAATACTGCAACTATGATAAAGTTGCAGTTAATTTTACACTTTACTTTGACAAAGTAAGAATACTGTCTAGATACAGCCAAAGAAGAAAACCTATGTTTTGCTCCCATGGTGCATTGTGCTGCTGCCCAATGCACCATGAAAAAATGAAATCACTTTATAGATGAAATCACTTTATAGGCTTTCATCAGAGCATATATATATTGATTTTGAGAAAAAGCATAGGTAATGGCAAAAATATATTATGGCTTTATTTATATTGCACAGTCAGGTCATACCAATAAGCAAATCTGCAAACCAGACACCAGGACTGGCTTCATATGTTCTTTGTTTTAAAATGAATTTAGCCAAGATCTAATACATTTTCAGATGTCTGAATTTATCTGCTGTATAAAGCTGTGTAGTTGACTGACTTAAATAAAATTAATCTATACCAACCAGTTATGTCTATCAGGTAGAGACTGTTCTGGCAGCAGGGAAATCACCCACAGAACCTGCTCTTTGCTCTCTTTGCTCTTTGCTATTTTGCCTGACAATGTGCTTACAGGAATAAAAACTATTACTTGTAGCTCCACCTCTGCCAGCCACAACAAAAAAACAATAGCGAAAGCAGGGACAGCCTTTGCTTTACAATAGACAGTCACACAGGGTTTCTGAAGGCAGATGGTATCATGAAAAACATGTTTTGATCAATACATTAGACAGTTTGATTTTTAATTTCGGATTTTAATTTTTCTTATGGTTTATTACCTGGCTAATTGCTGTGGAGTTGGCACTGACAGCATACTTGACTAAATCATATCAGTCTTACTGCAGCAGTAATTAATGTTACTTGTGTAACTGTCAGGTCACTCTATTAGTGACCTGACAGTTATACAAGTAACAGGGTAGACTAACAAGGAAAAGTTAGGGTGATGGTGGGGATGGTTGTTCTTTTTTTGGGAGCGGCTGGGGGGTATAGGCTGGGAGGTCATCCATCCAACCACCACTACCCCCTCCCCTCTTCCCTGTTCTCCCTCCTGCCTTGGCTAGTCTCCATGTGCCCGGCTCAGGGCCTTGGGAATGAATGGCGCCTGGGCTCTGCTCTGTCTTTGAAGCCAGCCAGGAATGCGAGGCCTCTTTTTTTCCTCTCTCTCCCCTCTCTTGATCAGACTGCCGGCAGCACTAGCAGCTATCTGTGGCAGTGAAATATTCCCTCCACTGGGTTCATTGTGCATCAGAAAGCCGGACGTCATACGCTGGCCAATCAGTGGGTCCCTCTCTTCAGCCTTGGGTCTCTGTGGGGGGAGAAAGGGACTCACTAGAAGTCTTCCCTCTAATATCTGGCTCTCCTGGTTACTTGGTCTGGTCCCTCTTCAGAGTAAGAAAGATGTTTTCAATGAGAAACAAGGGAGGAAATTATTTGGCTAGTCCTCATTTAAGTTGAAATTTAGGAAACTTATTTATTTCGCTTATGGAAACTAGGAAGGTCAGAAGCTTAGCCTCAAAGTTTGGTGAGTTTTTCTGTTTTTTTCTCTTGCAAAATTTTTGTTAAAGTTAACAAACCATTCTGCAAGTTGCTTACCAGGTAGTTCCGTCAGCTGTTCTGTTGTGACTGTTCATGCAGTCTTCCAATTTTGTGTTCAGCTTTTCTGCATTGTTCACTTCTCTTGTCTCCTGTTGTTGTGGTTTGTGTATGAGGGTATTTGTATGGGCTGGTCACCTTCTGCCTTACCCCCCCTTCCTTCCTCCCTCTCTCCTCTCTGTACATTTTGTCACTGCCTGTCCCCTCCATCACTTCCACTTGAGCGCTCCCCTGTTCGAGAACCCCTCTCTGTTCGCTGAGGGAAGAGGAGGGCCGGACTCACACAGACACACCATAGATCAGAAGGCCCATAATAAACACATGGAATCCCCTTCAGTACTGTAGTTTGAAAGGCTCCTGGGAGGTGGGTTTTGTGTGTATGCAAAACGACCACCAAGTATTATCTTTGCGTCAGGGTTTTCAGCTTGGGGAATACAGGAATACTGAGAAAATTTTGGTCATATAATTATAGAGAAGATTTCCTGTTTTTTTGTTTGTCAGTTAGAATTACTTTTGGTTGGTAAAAAATTTACTTGGGCAGAGCAGTTACTGCGCATCAGAAATGAACTGGTTGGCTTGTCCTTGTTGTATTGGCAACATTGACCTTTTCTGTGTGCGTGACAGGTATGTAGCTTCAGCTTGAGGACACCAAATGACATGTAGGTCACAGGAGAGAGAAGCAATTTGTTCTGTCATTAGAGTCCTTGGTAAAATCTAATCTACTATTAACCTTCAGGAGCTAATTGACTTGAGTTTTCCTGATAATTGATGATGACAGCAAGAATTTATACGGGGAAGCTAATAATTTTTATATTGTTTTACTGAATGAGAAAAAACTTGGATTATTCAGATGAAAAGAGTGGACGTAGACTGAAATCTGGATTGATTTAAAATAGGTGTCAATTTATTGCAGTCTTTAAATAATTGCCCTGTATCGTATCAGTGCATCAGCAAATGACGTGGTGTTTGAAAATATTATAGGTTTATTTTGCTTGACTGTGTCTCAGCTGGAAATATATCAGTTTAAATAAGAAAAATGAATGAATGTTCATCTAATTAAAAGTTGAATTTTCCTATGTTATTTCATCATATTTGACAAAAAATTAACAAATTCCTCATTGTCTCAAGAACATGGGGAGATATTAGACATGAATTGGCCAGAGCGTTGTGTATTAAGGCATTATACCTGTCATATGACTAAACCTCATATATATTGGTAGATCCAAATGGAATTCCTAACATTTTTTTCATGTGTGCTACAACATGCACTACTGACCTCGTGGCACTTAATTAGGGGCCTTGTTGATGCAAAATGGCAAACTCCCTTCAGCAGGTGGTGAACTGTACTGACCTATAAAGCCAAGCTGCAGTAAACCATGTCACACATGAAAGAAATGACATAAAACCCCCATATCTTGCAAATGCAAATGATGATCTCAGTGTGAATTTTATATTACAATAGGAGGTGATGGCCTTTAAGCTAGACAAAACAGTAATTGGTGCACTGGGGTTTATTCTTAAAATTCCCGTCCTTCATACCATTACTTTATTGAAACAGCCTTTTATTTATTTATTTTTTTATCCAGTTTCAATGAGCCTTAAACTGTTAATTTGTGAAATTAATCTGCAATGAGAGGAATTTGACTTAGAAATGCCAGGCAAAGATTTTTTTTCACCAGTGAATTAGAGACTCCTGGCACCTTAATTAATGAATTGTATTTTTTAGTTTTATTTTGCATAAATAGTTTTTAATAACAAGTAGCTGATGTACTCATACATATTGATGCAGATAAGGTTTTACTTTGATGTGGTAGTGTAGCAAAATAAGATCTGGTTCATGCTGCATATGTTGCAGCTGTGTTTTCATTTCGACATCCGTGTTAATAAATGAGAGTGTTCATACTTCACATGTGAGACCTTTGTCTGAGCTCAGGTGTGTTGCCTATTTTTCATGCATGACATGCGTGGTTTCCAGTAGAAACAGACAGAGAATGTCATTGATACTAACACTTCAACAACAATATTACATAAACTGCCCCTTTACAGTAAGTTTAGTGTCTAGTCTGAACTTAAATACATTTGAAGGTGAAAGGCAATCTCTCTCTCTCTCTCTCTCTCTCTCTCTCTCTCTCTCTCTCTCTCTCTCTCCCTGTCTCTTGCTCTAGCCATCTTATTAAAGAAAAATCACCACATAAACATATAGGTAATTAGACATGTGGACAACACACAGCAGAAACGCAGCCAGTGTTCACCCTCGCATCAGGTTGACGTGGCAGTCACACAACACAGCTTTGATGCACACGTGACACGTGCAGTTTAAACCAGGCCTAAGTCTGATTATAATTAGTCTAATAGAAATCCCAAACTTACAATTTAACCCTAACAAATTTGTTTGTTAGTCAAACTGTGTCACTCTGGAGCAGTCTTATGCTTCAGGTTGTATTATTATTAAGCATTAAGTTAACAAGCGTTAACTTTTCAGGTTGATAACAAGTCTATACTGTTTGTTTTTATCCCATAGGATCTACTGAGCACTGACATTAACAAGAAGCTTGGAATAAGTAAAAAGGAGGCAGGAAAATGACCTAATTAGTGACAAGTGTGACTGACAATGCACACACATATGACACACATACAAACCCTGGCCTTTCCTTCACACCGTCTGTCCTAGTCCTCCATGGATTCCTACAACTTCCACTTTGAGAGAATGAGCAACATTGACCTCCACACTCTGAGTCTGCCCGTCAGCCGGCTCTCCCCAGCCAAGTCCAACAGCAGCATCGTTGACCAACTTGCCCACCACCAACACGGCAAAGGAGACTCTGCTTACAGTTCCTTTTCTGGTGGGTCCACTGCCCCAGACTACCCTTCTCCCTTCTTGCCAGATGACCTTCACTCCAGTTCCTTCAGCCACTATGCTGATCTTAAGAATGTAAAGTCCATTTACCATCCCAGCCAAGTCCTGCAGTCTGATTCCAAGACCATGGACCAGCTCTATCGCTCTGTGGAGGTTATCTCTAAGCAGTATCATAACAATTCCAGCACCAGTGTAAACCAGCGCAACAGCAATGACAGTTTTCATAACAACAACAAAGCATTATCTAATCCAGAGGTACTTTTGGGGGCTTCAACCCAGAATTCTCATTCTCCTGTCCAGCCGCCTCCAGTCCCAGCACGCATGGATAGTTTCATAGCCACAAAAAACTTGGAGAACACCAGGGTCCAACATAATAGTTCTGAGGTTAAACCCCAGCAGGTACAGTTGCAACAACAGTCCAGACCCTATATTCGATTACATACACAGCAACATTGTTTGAATTCCCAAAGCCATGAGAAGGCTAATTCAGATGCTGGCAACTCTGGCTTCAATTCTGACCCTGTAACTGTTTGGAAGGGTTCTCAACTGCAGCAGCTACAGGGCCAGCAACCACCAGTCTTCCATCCTCATCAGTCTCATGATCAGACGAGGGTGCCACCAGAATACCTTTTTATCATGGACAAAGCTGCCTCTGAGCAGCACAAATCAAAAAACATTTTAAGTGGATCACCACCCCGGGGTATGAGCCAGTCCGGGCACATTAAACCCAGGCAGTTCTCAACTAGCAGTGGATGCAAGGGAGACTTTTACAAGTCCATTGATAGCAATAGCAACTTTGAGAGCCAGCGCAAAAGGTCACACTCAGCTCATGATTGTTTTGGGTCAGAGCTGACTTGTGCTGCGAGTCTCTGGAATGCTGGTCATAGTTTTACCCACAGCAGCATACAACATAAGGGTCAGTTCTACTTTGTCACAGGGTTGTCTAAACTGTCTGACTCTGGAATGAGGACAGATTGTGCATCTGTGTGTGGGTCTGATGCTGGGAGTGAGAGCTCCACTGTGGTGGAGAAGTACCGAATAAGAGAAAAAGAAAGAAGCCACAGCACAATGGATAATTTGTTCAGACCTCTCCATGAAAGTTCTAGCACATCCAGTGATACACGTCCAGATGAGAGAGAGACTTTCTCTGTGTCCCAGGGCAAAGACATGTCCTCTGTGAGTCAGGATCAGGAGAATTACAGACCATCCTTCATCTCAACGCATTCCTCTCAAAGCTTTGACACCTTAGAGGAAATCAACATGATTGAAAATAGAGAGATCGGCCGCCACACTGCCAACAACCCTATTTTCTACTGTGGACCTGATAGAAACTCCCTCTCACATTCTACAATGCAAGCCAAGGAGGTCACCTCACTAATTAGCAATGAACCACCCAGCTACTATAAGAGGGAAGAGCAGGCAAAAAGGGGGAAACGGCAGCCTTTAGGGGACGTAGCCAGTGAAAGGATAAACAAAGAAACTACTCCACTTCTCTATCACCTTACTGAAGCTAACAGGACAGCTCTACAGCCCAAAAAGGATTCTGATATGAGTATAAAAGGAAAGGAAGCAATTCTAAACAAACTAGATCATGGAGATGTGATAGTAAATGACAATGAGAGACCTCCACATGATGACATGAGAAAAAATAACAGAGGGGATGTTATGTCTGTTGCCTGTAACACACTTGATGACTCCTTTAAAAAGTACTACAAAGAGAAGCTGAAGGATGCCCAGTCTAAAGTCCTCAGGGAGACTTCCTTTAAAAGGAGGGACCTACAGCTGTCATGGCCACACCGTATCAGGCAAAAACCTGAGTTAAGGCCAACAGTGATTCATTCTTTTTCCTCTTCAGTGGACTCAGAGACATCCACAAGCACACTCACTCCTTCTCTGATCTCTGAGGAGATGGAGCAGCAGAGTATAAAGGAAGACAACACCCAGAATCAAAAGGAGACAAACAGTGTGACTGAAAAGGAAAATGGCAAGCCAGCAAATGTGGCTCAGCCACAAGTGGCACGCATTGGGGGCAGGAAACGATTGACTCCGAAGCAGAAGAAGATGTGTTTCTCTGAACCAGAGAAACTCAACCTGCTCGGTGGTACCCCCAGCCACTCTGCTTGTTACTCATTTGGCAATGAAAGTGAGAATCAGTTTGAAGCTGAATGTGAAAGAGAGGAACCTGAGCAGCAAGGAGAGAAGGGCCTAGTGGCAGCACGGAGGAAGTTGTTTGAGACAAGGGGTCGTGCCCTATCAGCATCTAGCACCTCAAAAACAGACCTAAAACATCTGCAGCACAAGGCCCTGGTGGAGTATATGGAGCGTAAGACAAGCCAGAAAGTGGCTGAGCCACAGACACCAGCCCCTCAGGTACCTCCTCCACCCAGACAGAGGCACTCGCTTGGGGAGAAACCATTTGACTGGGGTCACAGGCCTCTATCAGGAAACAATGAAGGCAAAAATATAAAGAAGAAGCTCCATAGACCCCACTCTGCAGGTCGCATCCTCGATTCCTCCAACAGCTCTATCAGGTAAGAAAGAGAAGCAAAGATGAAGAGCAAAAAAAACTGTTGTTGCTGTGCATTTTCTTGTCTTGTTAAGTATTCTATTTTCTTAAAACAGGTATGCACAGTTCTTCTCAGTGCAGTCTTGTTCAGGGCAATATGCTGGCCAGTTAAATCAGTCTAGAGGGAGGGAGAGCCAAGGTCCCTGTCAGGGGAAGTCTGCCTCAGCAGAGAGCCTATTGGACCAACTAGATCCTCCTAATTTCTACAGGAATAGGTCAAAATCCACACCACATGAATTTCAGGTAAGACATTTCTAAATACATACTTTGGGCTGAACAATTTAGATTACTTATTGTAATTCATACAAAAACATACACTAATCTGGGGGTTTAATCAGATAAAGTCTAATACTGTGAGCCTTGTCTTTTCACTCTCCTTATACGTCTTTTTTTGTTGAGGTCAGAAGAAACCCTAAAGTGTGTGGCCTTTTGTTTTTCTGGCTCTGCAGGCACACAAGTATACGAATGAGCCATTACCAATCAAGGCTATGGAAACCTGTAGGTATGTACCAGCACAGCAGACAAATTGGGTAATTTTTATTGGTTTTAGGTCAGCAGAGTATTAGTCCAGTGATGTGTTCACTGTGGCACAGACTTTAAATCTCAGCCTGATTCACTGTGCCACTGGAAGGTCAACACCCACCTGCTCAAGCAAAGCAGCATTCCTTTCAAAAGAATTATGCATGACTTGTGAACAGAGGAATCATTGACTGAAACATATTTGGGGAGTTTCCCATTGTAAAAACTGTGTTGGGGTTTGTTCAAACATTTTAATATAATTGCTGGTGCCATTACATGTTTTTGCTCTAAAGAATAAGTATATTAAATGTAGCAAATGTGCCACTTCAGGTTTTTATTTCAAATTCAAGAATTATTTGGCATATTCTTCATATTTGATACTGACTGTCTATTTTAGTCCCCAGACAAATACCACTGAGGATTCTTTGGTAAAGCCAGTGTTAGATGGCCACCAGCGTGTCCGTGTGGTTGCACAGAGGGGGAAGTCCATGGAAGAACTTGGGACTTTAAAATTAACAAAACCCTCACCCTTAAGTAAAAGTTCTGAGCAGCTTGATCAACTGTGGAGACTTTCGCCTGGAGGCCTAGACATAGACAGAAGAAGTTCTTCATTTATTACTGAAGTCAGAGAAGCCCAGGGGCTGGAAAGAGAGTGGAAGAAACAATATCCAACAGAACAAGTAGGACAAAAACCAGGGATTGCTGGTCAGAAGAGCACTCAGGGACAGATACAAAACCAAACCCAGAAAAGGCCCCCACTGAAGCAGAACTTGGAACCAGGCATAGATGTTACAGTAAGTACAAGGAACTTGAGTGACTCCACCTCCCCAGCCTCCTGCTCCACTTCCAGAACCAGAGTTCACTCTGGATCTCCTGGATGTCATGACCCTGTCATAGATGAGTTCAGACTGCCCAGTGAGACACCTTCTCCCAGAGGTCTGGACAACAGTGAGGAGATCAAATCCACCCCCACCACTCCAGTCCAGACAGAGCCTCCTTGTGAAATCAGGTAAGAATAGATTGGCTCAACAATCACTGAAAATTATAAATTTTTAGTGTAACCACTCCTCTGGCAACCCATGACCAACTTGAAGTGTGTTAAAAAATGTGATGTTTCTCATGTGTGATTGTCCTCCAGTAGAGTCAGGACTTCTTCTGTGACTAGATCACAGAGAGAGCTGTCAGTTGATGAATCAAGCGATGACTCACCACCACCTATTTCAAAAGACGAAGTGTCTTTGAGTTGCGGCGTCACCACAGATCCATCCCTCTGGATTCTACCTCCAGAAGAAGAGATCAAAGAAGAAGTCCAGAATGACAGCATTTTTGAAGATGAGTCCATCGGCTCAGCTCCTCAAACACAGACAACTGAAATTTCTGTGTCTTCCTGCACATCACTCTCTGACGCAGATGTCTCTCAGCAAATAGAGAACAATACAGAAACAGACGTGGAGAAGTCACAAGAAAACCAGGATTTGGAGGAGAGAGGAGCACCAGAGGGAGAGACGGAGAGCGTGGAGGAGCCTCGTGAGAAATCTCAGTGGGAGGAGCTTGTAGAAGCAGTGGTCAGTGCCGACCAATCACTGGCCAGAGTACTCTACCCGCTGAGCAATCGTAAAACAGCGCTGATGCTGATGGAGCAGCTGCTGTCAGAGGACACACTGCTAATGGAGGAGCACTACAAGAAAAAGCAGGAGCAGAGAGGAGCAGCAGAAAGGTAAATGTTAATGTCCTAAAATATTACAGCGACTGTTGCAGTAGTACATGACATCTTAGTGGTCTGTTGAGACCACTTACTGCCTGAAATAAAGACACCAGCAAACACCTCAGTAAACTAAATTGACATGTATGTTTTGGGTTTTTTTCCAAAGAAAACGTGTTAAGAATAATGCAAATTACCTTCACTTTGAAGATAGTTGACATTGTGCAACCATGTTGATTAGAATCCCATTTTAATGTTTTATCAAAATGGAACATGATCCTGGTGAAATCCTAATCATCTGAACTCCACCAGTACTGTGTTGCCTTTTATTGAATCACATACACACCAGGTTATCTGCTTGCTGCTGCACACACACACGTTTGTGCTTCTATCAGAGTGAGGACCCTCATAGACAATGCATTCCCTAACCCCTTACTCTAACCTTAACCATCACAATTAGATGCCTTACCCTAACCCTAAAACCAAGTCTTAACCCTGAAAAAACCCCTTTTAAGGGGTGAAAAAAGTGAGGACCAGCCAAAATTTTGTCAAAACAAAATGTCCTCACTTTGTAGGGTTTATACAATTTTTGGTCCTCACTCTGCAGCAAGTACAAGAACACACACACACACCTTTCTGCTTTTGTAATCATACTTAAGATACACAGAGAATGTGCAAATGCAGTAAATTGTTTTATAATAACTAAATGACCCTGGGGTTTTGTGCAGAGTGAGATACATGTGACTGTATATGTGGCACATTGATCTAAACATGTCTTTCTTCTTCTAGTCCTGAAGTGGTCAAAGATGCGGAATCAGCTCACTGTCTTTCTGCTTCTGACAGCCATAAACGTCAATATGCAGACCTGCAAAGCAGAATTGATATTGCTGAGAAGAAGGTAATTATTAACTTAAGCAAAATAATGAATGGTGCCTCACAGAATATATATATATATATATATATATATATTTGTTTACCATTGAAATCCTTAACAAGTCCCTCATTTCAAAATCATAACATACAATATGGTGTTAAAAAGGTACTGCAAGGAAAAGATTATAAACTGTGCATAGCTTGATTAACAAGAGGCATTATATGATGACAAAGAAATTACGATACCGTAATCCATACAGGGCAGTAGAACTAGACAAACTTTTAAAAAAAATGCTTTAGTTGGGGCCTCATAGTATTTTTTGTTGATGGTGGTTTTACATTGATACCATCTGGATGCTGTTTGGCCTGATGTGGACTTGGTTCAAGCAGAGATTGCTGTGTCTCTTATCACATGATGTACTGTCTGTCTCTTATCAGTGTCTCCAACTTGTCTAATGTTTGGCTTAGATAATAGCCTTCCCCTTTTTCCCGATTTCCTTGAACATTCACTTTTACTACTGTATACTGTTATCCATGATTTTATAACATGTAAATGTAAATGTTAATTGGCTTCTAAAATTATAATTTATTCGATATTTTTGTAGCATTATTGCTTTAAACCACTCTTACATTTCTTCTCTCTGCTTGAATTCACAGCAGCTTTTAGTGTCATGTATTCAGGAGCGTTTACATTCTGTGGAAAAAATGCGAGCTGTCCTCCAGGCAGACATTCAGGAGAACACAGCCCGAGGGGAGGCACTGGAGCTGCTGGTCCGTGAGCATTGTCAGTCAGTTGAGCTGGAGAGATACAACCTCTTCATAGGAGATCTGGAGAGGGTGGTCAGCCTGCTGCTGTGCCTCTCTGCTCGGCTGGCCAGGGTGCAAAATGCCTTGAGCACCGTTGACCAGCACACAGATGCTGAGGAGAAGGTGAGGGACCAGCCTCTTTTTATGAAGATCAGTGGGTTCCTAAATTGGTTGATTTTCTGTAATCTTCATAAACAAGTGGCCATCTCTTCGGTGAAAAGTTTGTGATATAATTTTGCATAGTTGCCTGGACTTTGTGTGGTTTTTGCTGCCTGTTCTAAAAAAACACACAGGCTGTAAATCCCTGTTTAGAAAGTGTCTAAATTTAACTGAGTTGTCAGTTAGAAATCAATTCGTTGTTTGGACCACAAAATGGTGAAAACTGTTCAGTTCAGTTTTTCCCATTGCTAAAAAATTATGGTCTCAAATTTTTTGTTTTGTCCACAAACCAAAGATGCTATTATTTTTTTGTTATGAGAAGATGATATATCAGAACTTGATGTCTATAAAAAAAAAGCACTGATCAATCATCAATTGATCTACTAGTCGTTGTCACACTAGTGCCGCACCTTTGAATAATATCTGGGATTAAAGATCAGCCGAATACAATGTGATTAAAATCTACTGATGTACTGAAATGCACCTCTTCATATTATGATGCTGCCTTTTAACCCTGACGGTGCTGCACATACATACACACTCTGAATGTTTGTAAAAGTAAGTGCTCCCTGAGGGGCTGTACTGTATCATGATGCAGCACAGCTCATTTAGTTCAGGTGAGTCGGGGACCGTGAGTGTTAGAGCTAAATGGCTGCTCCCATGCCCTCAGACGTGCTCTGTGTTAGAACAGCAAACAAACCATTGGGTAAAAGTTGAAGGGCAACTTTAATGGAGTGAAGGTTTTTCTTACTGTGTGGAATTCAAAAAATGTTGTCAGGTTTATCAAGAGTTTAATTGGTCATTATTAGCTTTTCTGTGTTTGAGCCAGAAGATTAAGTTTCTAACACTCAAGCACTTTGACAGAGCTGCATTTCAGATGTTTTGATATATTTTGAAATTAGTAGCTATTATTCATTAAAATATTTGAGTTTTTTTTTTTTAAATTATACCTATTGAATTCATTAAAGACTATTATCACTGACTTGATCTCACTAGCTTTCCCCCCTGTGGATAACCTGTTTAATTATGCTCCCCAGTGTTTTTCAGCATTATTTTATGTTTGCATGGATGCATTAGATTTCTAGATTCATCCATCAATGGACTCTTTGTTAGTTTGTTCATCTATAAAAGCCCAGCTGAGCATGTTGCATACTGAGGGCTTGTTAGAGGCTCATTTGTTTTCTTGCTGTTATCAGTAACACTGGTATTTACACTGACTAACCGAAACTCCAGCCTAGTTTCGATGACATTTGTATCTACCCTGCCCTCTGTTGACATAAGGAAAGACTGCACCTCCTGACTTGTGGCTGTTTCAAGCATGATCCTACAACTTTTACATCTCAAATGATATATTATCATTCTATTAAAACACAAATATAGCCTCAAAACACTTATCCTGCTCTGTCCTGATAAAAGCATCGTACACAATAACATGTAAAGCAGTGATGGACCAAACTGATTTTCCTGTCCTTGGATTAATGAAAATCTAATATCAACTGTGATTTGTCTCCATATAGTATAATCCTTATTATATAAAGATGACCATACCTTAACCCTTTTTGTCAAATGAAGCCAATTACCTGATACATACACTGTACACAATACAGTGACTAAATATGTAACTGTAACAAAAACAGGAGGGCCATCAAAGAATATTTAGAATCCTCTAACTTTTCAACAAGCTGATCATTGATTTATTATTAATAAAATTATTATTATTATTTAAAAGGCACAATACACATTAATAAACATTGCTGTAAATGTGCCAGACGTATTAGCGTATTAGGGTGATTGTTCACTTTCTCTCTGCATCTCTTGACTCAGTGTTCTCTGGACAGTCGCCACCGTCTGCTATGCAAACAGCGGGAGGATGCCAAAGATCTGAAGGACAACTTGGACCGAAGAGAGAACCTGGTCTCCACCTTCCTGTCGCGGAAGCTGTCCCCCGAGCAGCTGCAGGACTACCGGCGATTCGTCCAGACCAAGGCTTCGCTCCTCATCCAGCAGAAGGACCTGGAGGAGAAGCAGAGGTTGGGAGAGGAGCAGCTGGAGGCTCTTTCCAACAGCTTCAACCTGTGAAGGAAGGGGAGGCAAGAAAAGCCCTTTCCCCTTTGATTTTTTTTTTTACCTGCCTTGAAAAGAGGATGTGTGGACAGTTTTCTGTGCTTTGCTGGTTCAGTTTGCCACATACGGACACAGTATAAGGAATTCAAGAGCTGAACTCTCCAACTCTTTGCACTCTGACTTACTTTTGTCCCTTTTAAGAGTTTGTCAGCACTACAGGGGAAAGTCATCATGTTTTTCGGCTCTCCTGTCATAACTGCAGACTATACATGAAGTGAGCAATAAAGACTGTTGAGACAGAAGCTTGTTGCCTTTCTCTCATATACTGAAGGAACCCAGGAGGTTCACCCATTGTCTGCATTATCTGCAGCGTCGGTCTGTTTCCTGTGACTTCAAACAGAAGACAAAACTTTTTCTGTTTCTTTGTGTGCCTTGCTGTCGATGTTGTTGTGGAACTTTCTCCATTAGCGCTTCTGTGTGGAAACTTTGCTTCCCCTGTTAGAATTCAATGTGTACTTATTTTATTAAGATGTAGCGCTCCATCCCTGTGTCTGCACCTGTGGAAACTATTATAAGCTTTAAGATTATATAGGACTTCAGTGAAAGTGAGTGGCCTGGGAGTGTACTGTATCATGTCAGTAAAATGTACTATAGATGATAGATTTAGATGATGTAATCTTTTTTTATTTCTTTTTTTAATGTTTCAAATGAAGGCACTAAAAACCAAAAGAAAAGGCGAATGAGATGGAAAAAAGCACTTTGTAATGATACATAAATGCACATTTCTTCAAGCAGATTTGTTTTCAATCAAATTTCAAGCATAAGCCTTACTCCATCCAGTTACTTACTTACAGGAGCATATCCAGCAACAACAACAATTATGTACAAATGTTAATGTCACACTTTATGTTCTTAAGTTTCATCTCATGTTGTAGCAGTTTCTCACACTGAGGTGCGAAACCTCTTTAAAGCCCTTATTAATGTATAAATCCATCCCTGGATTTTTCCTCCCGTTGCCCCTTTGTCGCAGAAGTGACAAATGATACTTGAAATACATTTTTCTAAATAAGAGGAAAGTCCACAATCTTCACTTCAGGTGTCTTAAACTAATTATGTATTCACTACCTCCACAGTGTAACCCCCTTTTATACACATTATAACCTTTGAATTTATGTAAATATTAGTATCTAATTAAAAAGCCCATGTTGATTGCTCTAGGTGAAAAACACACTCTTGAATCAAATTACATTCTCCACCAAGTAATGTCATGTCTTTGCTTCTTCTTTTTCTTCTTCTGTTTTTGATAGTTGCTCTGCTCTGCATCAGAACAGCTGTGCAACCTGTGTGTGTGTGTGTGAATTTCAAGACATGAATGTCTAGAAATTTTGTCTGGGTTAAGGTTAAGTCGTCAAACAGAAAGACAGTCTGTCTACAGTCTACAGTGTGTTTGCTGTGCTGGTTTTCAACTAAAGTCTTATGAAATCAGAAAAATTCTGAAAATGCTCTATTTAAGTGATCCAATGTATTGGGTTGACTCTTGGTTGTGTGTATTTATTGATTAACACAAATTGTCAAACAAGTGATTGAAGAAATTACTAAAACCAGGTTTTCCTCGAAAAAAGAAGACCCTTCTATCCATGTGTTGAGTAACAGTTTTTGTGAAACAGTTTTCCCACCACCGACCCCTAAAACATTTCTCTGGAGATTTACAATCTGTTCCTCAGTTTGCTTTACAGATGTATGTTTGTTTTGGCCTTTGTTCCAACGCAGGGCTGAGGGTTTAGAAAGACCTTTGTGTTGTTCCCTGCAGAGTGCTGGAATTCCTAAAGTCCTAAAGACTCCACCATTTTGGAGAGACAGAGAGAGAGAGAGAGAGAGACTGGTGGAGAATGTGAGGGAAAGGCTTCCACAAAGGAGCAGCACATGGATAAATAGTCCCTTTTCCCCTCTTGTTGGTGTATGTGCGCCACAACAAACATCTGACAGTGGCAGAGGTCTCAGAAAAGTGGGCTGTTTTTTTGAAGTCGTATTATATTTGTCTAGTTGTGGGATTTTGTTTCAAACACTCAAGGGTGTGACACTGATCCAAACAGAATCAATTTAAAACCCCAGAAGGAAAAACAAAAGTGTTTGAGTGAGTCCCTGCTGATGAAATGAGAGCAGACACATTTCTAAATCCACTTTCCTCTTCCTTTATTTCACAGATATTTTCTGTTGGGATTTTGAGTTGTTCTTGGGCCTGTTGTTGTAAATTCTGTGATGTTTGTAATATTGTTAATAAATTAAGCTCTCCCTCTTCTTTTTGCATTTTTAGTTTTCTTATTTTTGTTCCACAGTGAACTTATTTAAAGATAAAATAGATTTTCTTTCTCTCTCTCTAGGTAAACAAATAAACAGATGCAAACCCCCATGTCCAGCGCGAATGGTGGGAAAGGGTGCAGGACTGGGTTTGGTGTCTGTTCAGAGTTCATTACTGCTCTCTGTAGGTACATAAACACACATTTTTTTTATTTAAAATTTAGTTCAAACATTTAACACAATGTTTCTCCGTCTATTTTACTAGAACTCACTTCGCCCAGGAACAAACATTTTATTGGATAGTGTTGATGAAAAAAAAAATGAACAGATGATTTTATTCTTTGCTCTTATTCTAGCTGTTGTATTTCTAATTATTTGCTGTCTTGCTGTGCTCAACAACTCAAAACTAACTTATGATGGAAGGCCCATCATATCTGTCTATATGCACCTACAGTGGTTATTAAAGAATGAAGAAAATGGATTTCACATTGGCACGTGGGAGAGGAAAACCTCAGGAAGGCAGTGAGTGTCACTAGACAGCACTTTAATAAGTAGGATACCAAAAAAGCACCTCCATCACTATCATGTTCTCAGTGATGTAGCGGTTGGAGTGAGTTTGCAGTGCAGACAACAAATGGGGGAAGAGTGCAGCTGCAGCGCTCATGTCACAGACAGAGCGGGATAATGAGCAGTTTTGCTGCTGATAATCACAAACTGTGTCCCTTTGTCTGGAAAAACTGATGCTGGGTGGAGACATTAACTTCAGCTGACACTGACAACAGAGCATAAGAGAGTAAATTCTTTTATTCCTTTATGCAAACAAATCAACTACATTTACATGGACACCAGCATTCACACATTATTCCAATTATGAGACTGACATGAGCTGCCAAAAGAATATTATATTAGTGTTTCTGTTTACATAGTATTAACTATT